>JAWNMD010000648.1:0-55474 GCA_035044365.1 Drosophila neotestacea
TCTTTTTTCCTTTTTTTTTTTGGATGCTGATTTGTGATTGCCATTAAATGTTTCTATCACAGCTACCGCAATGCTTTGGCTATTCCTCATCTAGAAAGCAGACATCACAAGGTTACCCAGTGACTAAAATCTACTCTACTAGCTATAAAAAATGCACTGTACCCCAAACCTGACCCATGAAAATTCTCAGAATATTGCTGCTGGCTTAAGTTTTCCAATGAAAAAATATAGAGTCATGAAAGGAGATGGCGCCAAAAGAATATGCAGCTAATATTCAGCTTTTCGGTTTAATAGGGACATAAGTCAAAAATATGAGAAAACATCACAAAGGAACATTAAAAATGCTGTGCACAAATTATGAAATTTAATTTAAAAATAAACTAGTTACAATTATAGCATTAAAGAATGTTTGTTGTATTGAAAATATTACAAATTATTTTGTTCTTAAAATTCGAAATTAAATTTTACTACAAATATTACATTTATGATAAAAGTATTTATAAATCACAAAAAGAATTTAAATGATATCACAGACCAAATAAGTTTATTAAATTCTTATTTCAACATACAGACAATTTGTTAACAAGTATTAAAACTAACTGTGAATATAAACAATGATTATAATTTTGGTTCTTTTTGGTTCCAATCAGAATATCTCATTAGTTTGATGTGTTTGCTGACAAGACAATTGTCACGTTAATTGAATATCATATATCAGAGTTCAGAGTGTCACTTACAATTGGTTGATGAATTGTTGGTTAAGTTCTTTAAACACTTGCTGCAAAGGCACAGTACATGGTGAGTGGGCGTGGCAAGAGGCTGTTGCCCGGCCGACAAAGATGTCATGGCAGCCTGTTGGCTCAGGAATAATGCTTGAATTTGTTGATTTAATTGAGGCTCGACGTGGTCAGCAGTTGACTGCGTTTGTTCATCATGGAAAGATGCTAGGCTCTGCTCAAATGCATCCAATGCATCCAATGGATCAATTGATCCACATGCCTGTTCTTCAATATCAATATCAATATCCAATTCTCCGGCTGGACAACGGGATGAATGACATGTATTTGCACGTGGTGATGATTTTTTTGACTGATGCAACTGCAACTGATTCTTGAAGGCGTCGCTATAATGAGAAAGTGTTTTGGTCAACTTTAGCTGCTCTGAAGTGTTGCAAGCTATTAGTTTCTCGGTATCGAAACTCCAGGGTATCTTAGCCTTGCCAAATGCCGCCTGTAATAGCATATAGTTAAACATGGAATCGCTTTCATTTGCTGCCCGATTAATGATCAAGACACTGGCCAACGAGCCAGGAAAGATTTTGGCCATTATGCGGCAAAAGACGACACCATTGCCAAGATTCTGTAGTTGAGTGTTCCGTGGACTAGACATTGATGTGGTTTTGATCCATTCCATCAATTGATCGACTTCATTCAGATCGCGATCAGGTAATACTGCAGAAAGAATGTTTTTTAAACATATTAAAATAATTTACAAAAAGTAATATAAAACTTACTTCGTTTCATTTTGTAATGTATGTTGTGTTAATGACTTCAAATTGAATGTTAAATGTGTAGTAGTAGTCAGTCTCGGATTGGGTTCAACTTGACGTAATCTTCATTAGCACACTCTGTTTCTCTCTATCTTCTTTTATGCCTCCTTCCTTTGTCCATCTCTTGGTCTTTGTGCTGCCATTTAACACTTAACACATTGATTTGGCCACAGGCCAATTGGCCATAGGCCACTTCAGGTAATTACAGTGGGCCAATTTGTCTTTATACAGACGCTGCCCAATAGAAATTAGGTGAATTTCTGCATTTAAGCTGATTGAGTGTAACATTGAATTAACTTTTTACTTAATTTAGTATTAATATTTCTTTTACTTTGCAATTGCATTTGTGCAATTCTTATAGCGATGGGAGTATAGTGTTTACATTACAAAAAGAAATATATCGATAGAGCCATTAGCTTTTTTTTGTTATCGATTCTTATTTTGGAAATCGAGTAAATGCTGTCACTAGAATATAAAATCAAAACAAACAAAGCACGTGCCGCGTTTTAAGTAATTTTATATATTAATATTAATAATTGCAGTAAATGAATTCAAATATCATCAGTGAAACAAAATAAATTAAACTGTGCTTTCTTATACAACAATTGTTGCGGTCTGGTATTATAGGAACATAATAAACTACTTATATATAAACAATTTGGAAGACAGTTGATATTTACCAAGCTTATATAGAAGAAGTACACATATTAAGTGTTCAAGTGAATTCATTTAAAGAGACAAATCAAATTTAATGCTGTACAAATGCATGTATTTAATTATTATTTAATTGCAATATAGCGAATCAATTTTTGAGTGTATTTCCAAGTAATACTATATATTGTGTGATGCAATTTGTTTCTGTTTTTGTTGTCTAGTTAAGAATTATTCAATTCAATGAGTGCATTCACTTACTAAAAGCTAATACCCTTCATTACTAATTTTATTCATTTGCTAGCTTACTCATTAAGCCAGTCCAGCTAAAGTTTATTCACTTTATTCAATCACAAGGCAGCGAATAACATTCACACTAGTCCAAAAAAAAAAAAGAGGATCTGCTCCTTTTCTTGTTCCTTTATTTTTAGATGTGGGATGTGTATTCGGTTTGTCTCTTGGAATTCTCTTGTACTTTGCTTTGTGCTTCCTGCGATTGCTCTCTCTGTCCTGTGTGTCCTGTGTGTCCTGTGGTCAAGGCGACCTCATTCCCATTTCATTTCATTTTTTTTTCTGTTTTGCAGACAGCATGCAAATGAATGTTGCCCAGGATACGGCACGTGCTGCCATCGGGTACTTCTATTTTTTTTTTTGTTGGAGCGACGGCGTCACCTTAATGCGGCCATTTCATTTGGTCAGAAGCAGAATTTGGTTGTAGTTGTGCCATCCTGTTGCAGGATACACACACACACTCTCTCACACACACATAAATAAAATGCAAACAATGCTTGTTTCATTTGCGTAGTAAAATATTTATACAGGTATTTAGTTAGCTGGACTGCAAAAATAAAGCGCACAAGGAGCACGCGAAAAACTGCCGAGACCAACAAAAATTAAGCGAAATACCAACCAAAAAAAAAAGTAAAGAAAAGAAAAGAGAAAAATTAAATTACAAAAGGAAAATGCTCAAGAAGAATAGACAGCTGTAAAATGGAAGGAAAAACATTTGGGAAAACTCATGCAATGCTTCTCACTTTCCACTTTAAAGCGAACTCTTTGCTGCCCCATTGTTTTGGGTTCGAAAACGAAAATCGTCTAGACGTCATTTCTCAGCCAAGAGTCGAGAATCATAGTCGAGAATCCTGCTTGGCCAATATCCTTATCCCTGTCGCTGTTCGCGATATGTTAGATAAATCAGCACGCGCTGCGATTCAACCGAGAAGGATGAGTTACAGTGAGCAACAGAAATTTGAGCATGACATGGATATTGCTTTCATTTATCATCGCTTGTCCATCTACGACAGATGAAAAAGAAGCCAGAGGAAGGTATAAACAGAGGGGAAACTGACCAAAGGATATAAGGCTAAGTGGACAAAGCGCACCTTTTTATTATTATTTGTGTTCTGTTTTCAAAATATTTACGATAATTTAAGTATAACTATTCAAATTAAACATACACTAAATAATCTTGGAGAATTAGTTATAAAGAGAAAGGATGCTGACCAAAGCTATGAAACTAAGTGGACAAAGCGTACATTTATATTATTATTATATATATATATATTATATTCTGTTTACGACAAGTTTAGTATAGCTATTCCAATTAAATATATGTTTTATAAAACAGTTAGGAATCTGTGGAATACATGTGTATTTCTAAAAATGTTTGTGTATACAATTAGCTTGAGTTTATTTGTGTAAGACGAGTGCAAATTAAGGTTAGAGGTTTTAACTATTACCCAATTATTTTGCTTTCCTTTTCATGACTTCAAGTAGATCAAAGCATCTTGTACAAAGTATCCAACTTTTAGCTATTTTAGTGTTGTACCAATCAAATAACTTTTATTCTATATATTTTTAAAGAGTCAGGTATAGAAATCTACTTCAGAAATACTTTTTAACTCTAATACCTCGCTAAAAATTATTAATTTTTAAGATAATCTACATTTATCCAGTCAAAATTTCTTAGTTTCAATAGCAAATTTCTTGTTAAATTCCTTTGGAATCTAGATTTCGCTTATTTCTTGTCCCTTAACTAAGTATTTTTTAATTTATTAAGGAAAATTAAAAGCATAAGAACTTTTGCATATTAAGTTAAAATTAAAACTAAAAATATAACAATTAAATGAACTCAACTTTTAAAATAAAGTCTGCAATTATTAAAACTACTCTGTTTAATAAGATAATTATTTGATCTGATTGTGAGCAGTCTATAAATACTAAAATTTAATTAAATAAAGTTTCCTGTTTGTAGTTTGTTTATATATATATTTTACAGTTTAATATAATTATTATTTTAACATACTCTTATTTACAATTTCAGAAGTACCTACATTATGGAAAGGCATATTTTAATTGAGCAATTTATTAATACTAAAATTCAATTAAATCAGGTTACCTGTTTAAAAATGGTTTATTTATATATTTTATAATTTAATATAATTATTGTTTAAACATACTCTTTTTTTTACAATTTCAGACGTACAAATATGATATGTAGAAAGGCAACTTGCATATCTGAGCTACTGTTCTTGGGGTTGATTGGTCCTAAGTTTTCAAAGGTAGACAAAATGCGGAATATTCAGATGCAGTCAAGTGGTTATCATGGCCATGGAATTAGCTTGTGGTTGAGGTGGTTGCGGTGGTTGAAGTGGTTGCGGTGGTGCAGGCGATGGTTTTGACTGTAACGTGCTTTATCGCAGAGACGTTAATTAATCTGTGACGCCTCCAACATGATTGTTGCGGCTGCTGCATCTTCGTGCAGGTCGAATTGCTGGCATGCCCCCGATGCTTGCCCCCAAACACAGGCTGTTATTGCCGTTGTTGTTGTTGTTATTGTTGTTGTTGTTTGCCTCTTGCGAGGCTGTAAACATTTTTAACACGTTTTACGAAACGGAAATTCTTCTAATATTTTTACATAATTTTATGTGCACCTCAGACTTAAAGAGTTTGCAGATAAAGCGGAGAGAGCGAGATGGAGAGAGGAAGACGACCACAATGACAATTAACAAAATAAACAAAATGTAGCAAAAAAAAAAAAAAGAAATATTAAAAAAACAATATTGAGTGAGTTGTGGACTGTGTTGTATTTAACACTTGAGTGACACTAGAGAGGGGGTTAGCTTAGGTGTCAGGAGCGGGCGGTGGGGAGGGGTGGGTCACGGAGCAGGGGGGATGAGGTGAGGCACTTACTTGCCGTGGCACACAAAAACAGCGCTGTTGTTTTCTTTTTTTTTTCATTTAATGTGCGGTCAACAGTCAGGCAATGTCTAAATTTGAAATGTCAGCGTTGTCAACGGCAATTTAGTCGCAACAACAACAACAACAGCAGTAGCAGCAACAACAACAAGCTGCAACATATTGTTGCACAATGTTTGTGCTTTGGTTTTTTGCGTTGACAACAATTACACTTGTACACACAAATAATGCACAATACATACATTATAATAATAATTACAAAAAGCTTTCAAATGCGCTTTGTTTAAATGTTTTTGTCGTCGTCGTCGTTGTTGTTGTCACCGCTTTTGGGCATTTTGTGTTGTGTTGTGTGTTTTTTTTTTTTTTTTTGGGCCTTGGCACGAGCACGAAACATGCGGCATGTGGCATGATGCATGGGGCATAAAGCATGGCCCATGAGTTTGCCCAATACTCACACTCTGTCTGTGTCTGTGCTGAGCTGTCTGCAACCTTTGCCACCGACACCAACACCGCCACAACCTCACCGCACCCTGCACCCTGCACCCTTAAAGGGTCGTCTGTTCAACGAGCTCTTGTGCAATTCTCTCTGACTAAGCACAATCTTTCAAGTACTACACCTTATTATTAATACAAAAATATATATATATATATGTACAAATAAATGTATATTTGTTTATTATTTCTTTTGAGCCTTGACCAATTGCTGGCCCTCAATATTTTGTAGCTCGTTTTTAACATTTTGTTTTTATTATTATTTCAGATTCTTTGACAAAACTGAATAATCATTGATGATACTACAACTAAACAAACAGCAAACGATCTTTGACAAGGCTTCCATGACAAATTGCGCTAAACAAATCATATTTTTCAGACTGATACCCTGTAAAGCCAAATTATATATACTTATCTATATACCGTCTGAGGGTATATTAATTATAGTTTAATCTAATGCTGCAAACTGTATCTTAATCAATTCGACACTAGCAATAATAATAATAATTATGTTGGCAGCACGTACATATATTTAATGTAATCTTGATTTCAAATATCAAATTTATTTAATGACTTCTCTGATAACTCATCAAGCATTCTGTATAGTATATTAAAATAATGCAGGTCACCTTATATAATTAATGAATTTAATACTTTTTATAAAGTTAATCAAATGAAAGTTAAGCTTTTAGTTAAATCTTATCTATTTCTTATCATTATAAGTAAAGTTCAAAGTTGTAAACTAAAGAGTCATTTAAGAAATTCAAATGATTTTTATAAATGTTAAAGTTTTTAAAGCTCTCCAGTTGCATTGAGTGCATTCAGACGTTCTTTTGAGTAGCTCCATTTCTATTCAAGATGTCATATACAGAAGCAGACGCCAAGAAGCATCAGTTGAGAAAAAGCACACACATACACTTACACATACACACATACACACACACACACATACACTTACACACACATACAGCCAGAAAATTGTCAACGCGAATTAGTGACACATTTTCGAGTTCGATATAAATGTTTTTACTGGGTTACTCGAGCGCATTGTTGGAGTTGCCTTTAAGGGGGAGTCATAAGAGTTGAAAGCAAATAGAGAGCTGAAAGTGTGAAGGAGTGGGGGAAGGGGAAGATATATGTCGTCGTCAGCCTGGTTGCAACATTGATAGTAATTGCAAGAAGCATGCACAATTGCAGTCGCTTGGAGCTTACTAAAAACGAGACGCGTAATAAATCCATAATCCAAGGCGACAATTTGAATCATTGCACTGTAAATGCAATGGCGTTAGCTCTCTGTGTGCGATTGTGAGACAGAGAGAGAGAGAGAAAAAGAGATAGAGAGGGGGAAATAGAACATGGCGGTTCGTAGTGCAAAGGTCTTGGGTCGAGGCAAACGCTTGACAGTTAACGGCGTTGTCACAGCTGCAGCTCCAGTTTTCAGTTTTGCAGTTTTCAGTTTTGCAGTTTTCAGCTCAGCAGCCAAAAGACAAGACAGTCACAGTCGCATTCGCAGTCACAGTCACAGTTGTTATCCCTCCCCCTTTGCCCACCTTCCTTTTTTTTGTTTTATTGCATTTCACTTTACTGGCTTTCAGTTCTTCCTGTTGTTGCTGTTGCTGTTGCTATCCTGACGCCAAATTCATTTGCTCTTCATCCAAAAAAAACAAAAAAAAAAGGAACCATGAAAGACTTCTTCCCAGCTCGCCAGTTGCTGCTGTCAGGCATGTGAAAATTGCATTTTATGCTGCGCTACTTGCCACACTTTCCCCAATCCTTGATAGTTTTCTTCCTCCACAGGATCCTTGTGCTGTATGTTTGCCATTGCCTTTGCCTTGGCAGTTAAAATAATCATAATAAAAACAAAATCCAGAGAGCCAGGACCAAGACGAAGACAAAGACATAGCATACGAACTCTGAAATAGGATTGGTAATAAGATGGCCAAGAACAAGGGAAAGCGCATTAAAGCAGCAGCAACAACAATAAATGTCAACATTTGCCAGTGCACTTTGCCAAGGCAAACAGGAATAGGACAGGACAACAGACAGGACATCAGTATCAACTGAAGTTGGACATGGGACATGGACATGAACCTAGACATGGACACATGGGGAAGGAATAAACCTGTATGCCTCACGTCGGCTTTGTTATCTTGATCACAGCAAAACAATCCATTTAATTTGGCCTTAATGAAGTCTGTGTGTACATTTTTTGAGGTCATCTAACACTGACGCCATTCGATTTATTGGCCAACTCTTTTCAATTGGCAGCGGATTTTCATGTTGCGGTTGCTTGGCAGCCACTCTGCTAAAACTCTGGACAACTCTAGCTCTCTCTCTCTCACTCTCTCTCTCTCTGTCTCTGTATGTTGATGTTAATTTGCAAAATTGCTTTTGGTCTGCCTCTTTTGTGGCATGCAACACAACGTTTATTGGCATAACGTTATCGCCGTATCAGCAATGCCAGCCAATTCTCTGTAATACGGCTTACAGAACTGCAGCCAAACTGGCCAATTGGACAATTGGCCATTTGAGTTTGCTTCTCAATTCAGGTGCACAAATGCAGCTTTGACTATTTTTCCTAAATCAGACAGGGGTCTATTCTGTTGACGTTGTCCTTTTGCTAAAATGCCCTTACTAGCTAGCTTAACTTATCGATTATAGCTTATCAATTGCTGTATAGACAGCTCTGTTGAAACTTGAAAAGGATTGCAGTAATTGAATTGTGTGTTTATCTTGGTAAAGCTTAAAGAGAATATTTACCTAAGAATCATAAGTTATTGAGTATCAAAGACTATAGAGATTTATTTTATTTATAGCATCTATCTATGTTTATATATATGAGTATGTAAAGCACTTTTCCTGACTGCCTCACTTACTGACTGATCATCGTGGGGCACAATCCGTAAGAGCTATGAGGCTGACATTTTTCACAACATTGCTGGGACAAGTTCATCGTTCAATAAGGCAAATTCAATTTCATTTCCACCACATCTAGCCTTTTTATAGTTATACCGAATCATATTATTTGTCCTCGTCATAGTTATTGACTGATTGATTGAATGGTCGCAATTTCTACCGAAATGCTTCTCGAAATTCCTAATCCAAGTTGGTCTAACTGCATTCGCTGGTACATGGATTGGGTGTGGAAAAGGAGGAGTAGGTCAATCCTTAGAGCAACCAATTGGGTCAAGTGAACATGTCATACACATGAAATGCAATATTGAAATAGCTGCAGCTCTAAGACCAGGTAAGCCTAATTATGCGTCGTTGGCCAAAACACACAGGTTGTTAATGCATGGAGATTGGATGCTGTTGTTCATGGAGGTGGAATCTTAAATAAGTAATGCCTGGCCATGGCTGTCAATCATGCGTTGGTGTGATTACCTTTTTGGCCAATGGTGACCCGATGACTGTTGACCTGTAACCGTTGAGCGTTGACCGTTTACTTGGCCTGGTCAAAGTTCAATGTGTAATGTGCAATGTGGAATGTGAAATGTGCAAGTTTGCAAGCTGGCTGGCATTTGAGATTGGGCTGGGTTTTTGACCACTTCGACCAGTGGCACGATATGTCAATCAGTAAACGAGGCCAACACGTCGTCAGTTCAATTTTGGTTCACAAAATATTCTGATATGCCATGAAATGCGAGCAAATAGGCGTCGATAAATGTTTGGCAAAATGTTTCAACTAATTCCTCGTTGCATTAATTAAATGACTTGCTTTGCTTTTCTCTCACTCATTTCACACACTCTATCCCCCGAGAGCAATGTGTGCAACGTGCAACCAGCAACCTGCAACGTGCAACGTGCAACGTGTGCGTTGTGCATTGAAATTGATTGAGTTCAAAATGCAAATAGTGAAAAATAGCACAAAACACAATTGTAAAATACAATTTTAGGAAAAAATTTAATAGTATTGCCATTGGATGAGAGCGAGTTAGATATAGATAGATTGCGGGTGTGTGTGAGAGAGAGAGAGAGAGAGGGAGGCAACGAAATTGAATTGTGAATTGAAATATTCGTGCAACTTGTGTGCTACTCAATTGATTTGGTAAACAAAACTTTTCAAAAGCTATGTTTAACCAACAGTTTCTAGACCCAGTGCCTTAAAAGTACAAAAGGTCTATTAAGTTTGACAACAAAGAAAAGATTACTTAACAGGGAGAAGGCATCAGCATCTAAATGAATACCTAAATCTCGGAGTCTTTAAGAGCTAGAGACACCAAGCTTAGTAATTAAGTTCCACTATATATATAAAGGTCAGATCAAGTTTGTTTTCGAATTACAAAAGATAGCACGTAGTACACAATATACTACAGTTTGAAACTGTCCTGAAAGTTTCAGCTCGTTTGGACAATAAACTCGAAAATTATGCTATTCTCAATTTCTCAGAGTATCGGTTTAAAAGAAGAAGATTATAGCACAGCTGTTATTATAAAGCTGTTTTTACAGAGTAAATACAGGGTCTGAAAAGTCTTGCATGATCAACTGAAGCTTTTTGCTATTTTGAAATTTATTATGCTATTGATATTTATATGATTATTATTTGTAAATACATGTATACATGTATATGTATATATATATATATACATATTATAAAAAGAATATAGCCTTAGTCAAATATTTTTTAATATAGTTGGAAATACATGGAATTTGTGCATAATTTAGAAGCCATCCAAAATTGGTATGTTAAATATGCATTACAAATTATGAATATTATGTATTGTAATAGTCTTACGAGAGACGAGAATTACAAAATTTTAAATTAAATAAGGAGTTTGTCAATAAAATTCATGTTTATTCAACGTTGTAAAATTTAAAGCAAACTCCCTTCTCTTAAATATGTTGAAGTTGAGCTTTGTTTTCCAAAAAAATGTGGGATTTAAAATTGTTTTATCTAAAATCTCTTTCCGTTTCTAATCTAAGCGTAGTTGAAACCAAAGCAGACTTCATCAGGAATATAATCTTTTAATTACTTGACAGTCTGGAGATATATTTTTGTAATGGATTTGTTGGATTTATTCTACAAGTTGAAGGTACTTTATAGTGACTTTTAGTTAGTATGCTTGATTGCAGACTTAAAGCAACATCGAGTAGAACTCAATGTCAGATGAACTCACACGTGTCTGTATCGCTCTTTGCCGCAAATGGAAAAGCACTTTCTCACTTAGCGGTAGCGTATACTTGTGTATGTGTGTGTGTGTGTGTGTGTGTGTGTGTGTGTGTTAACCAAAATCAAGCCGACTATTTTGCATACGCAAATAAAAATAAATAAATTGAAATACATGCCACCCTAGCATCGAAAACAACCCACCTACTTTTTCACACCCCAACATATACAACACGCATGTAAATCGACGTTTTACAACAGAAATGCCACCTGTGGGGCACCTCCTCCCCACCAGGCTTCTGCTTCTCCTCCTACTCCTGCTCCTGCTCCTCCTGCAGCTCCTGACCTGTTCACTCGTTGTCTGGGGTGTAGTTGGCAGCTTACAGGTAAATTTGCTTTTTCTCCATTTTTTAAGGAGGCGGACTGAGTTGGTAGCTACTGTCAATTGTTGAAATGCGTGGTCGGTCTGCTCTCCCCCTTTTTCCATTTTCCCGACTTTCACTCCCTCTTCTTCTACTCTCCCTTACTGTCTGTGCTACTATTTTGCATATTTTCCGATTTTCAGCAAGCTAAAATGGGCATCGTTTGTGCTTCACTTGATGTCGCTGCTCTACACACGAGTACCCATAGGTATGCAGATTTTTCCTCGTTCAGCTATGTAGTATGCCTGTGAATGGAATCCAGTAAAAAAAAAAGAAGAGTTACACTTTAAAAAAAAATATATATATACATATATAGATTTTCCTCAAGCAATTAAAATTATTAAACTTCAAATAGAAATTTCAAATCTTTTTGAAAGCAAAAGTGTTTCTTTATTCAATCATTTTCAGAGTATTCGGCAGATATGATAAAGAAAGAAAATATTTTTGTATTTAACCATTAATCGGGTCTGTATAAAATGTTCTAAATATAAAAATACAATGGATTATGCCAAGAACATAAACTCAAATTAGTGAAATTTGGAACATTTTATTGAAAACAAACTGTTTCTGCTTGGCACAAATGTCATACTTCTCACTTATGTAACTCACATATTGATTACGCGATTATTCGAAAATTTTCAAAATATAAACCTTATAAGCCTACGACTAGTTAGACAAACTTTAAATATTCGAAACACGAACCTCTGTGCACAAATAAATCTGTCAAAAAACTGAATAATTCTAACTTAGTTGTGAGTGCGTAACAAAATTTGGTTTTTTGGCCTTGGGCCAATAAAAATGGCTAATCGATTAAAGTGTTTTAATCAATGTTCAGGCAGGTTTTTCTTTATGGATGGGAGCGCAATTACAACTAATTTACTGCCACCCCCCGCATATGCAATAAAATGAAATTAAATGCCATAAATCAATGCCAAATACGTTGGGAGTTGCCCCCACACTAAGAAGAGCTCATATTTACGACACACACACGTACATACACACATAATTGTGCCTTGACCTTTGACCAATTGATGTGCTATTTGGAGGAGGCCTTCAGGTCGATAGAACAAAAATGCTCTGAGGACATTTTGAAAGCGTACAATTGCTTGATTAGATTATTAGAAATGTTTGAATTGAAAACCTTTTAGAGAGCTGCAAATTTATAATGGCATTGCGTCAGAATTGTTACTGTTGTTTAAAGTCCAAGGCAGTTCATAGAATTGGACAGGTCATAGGATTTTAAGTGACGCTTGAATAATGCCTTATGGACATTCAGTTAAACGAACCAACAAAAAAAAAACAATAGCCAACATTAAAAACAAGCCAATCAAATGGTAGTAAATTGGTCAACGGCTTTGTGGCTGACCTGTGTTCCAGTCCACAATCG
The DNA here is from genome assembly GCA_035044365.1 of Drosophila neotestacea. NCBI lineage: Eukaryota > Metazoa > Arthropoda > Insecta > Diptera > Drosophilidae > Drosophila > Drosophila neotestacea. The sequence goes on from JAWNMD010000648.1 coordinate 12,807, forward strand.
ACAGTGGAATGTGGTAAATTGGGGGAGAGGGCCAATATAAGAAACCACCTGATTTGAAGACTTCCCTCTCTCTCTCTCTCTCTTTATCTCTCCCTCTTTCTATGGAGTCCAGCGGCAGCAACAAAAATAGTCACAATAAAATGCCAACTGCCAATAAACGTCAATAAATCAAACAATTGAGCGGGGCCAAGTTTTGTGACGCCGTGCGCCAAATAAGTCCAACTAACGTTTTTGGCTCCAAAAAAAAACAGCCAAAAAAAAAGACAGACAGAAAAAGTCAATGGAGCACTCTGAATGGCCACAATACAAGCAGAAACGCAGCTAAAACAACAATAAGAACAACAATAGCAAAAAGCCAAAATGACAGGCCATGTTTTCATTGAATCCCAAATGCACTCGGTTCTCTCAACTCTCCTTAATGTTCCTGACGAGAATGATTTGGCAGATACCCTGTACTCAGGACTAAAGTAATCTAAACAAAAGAAGAGAAAAGTTTAAAATGATTTACATTCAATAAATATATCAATTGCAATAGTTCTAGCACAAGTTCTTAATGTTTATACATACCAGTGACTAGTGCATTTATCTATCAAGGAAATATTTATTGCACTAAGAATTATAATAAATATAAGTATATATATACATATATATATATATATATTCTTTGTTTGTATCTATACAAATTACCTTGCCTTTTTAATGTGCTCTTTCATGGACTTGATTTATAATTACCTAATCTTTCTCTTAGTCGTAAGTTCAACCCTAACTTTTTCTTAAGCCATTAAACTTGTCTGATTCTTCCTTTGATACATTACTAAGAACATTTTCGGAAATTTACCATTGTCTGTTAATCCAGCTTCCTTCTCCTTAGAAATTATATATTAACTTGCAGATTAATTAAATTATGTATTCCAATAAAGTGAAGACATGTCAGAGTATATATGTATTTTTGTATTTTTATAAATATTTCAGAAAGAAATAGACAAGCTGTGTTATTTATATGTAAGGCATTACCCAAGTCTGTTGTACTCTTTACTATAGTTGAATACCACTGATTATAATGACACTACATTCACTATATATTCTGATGTTTTACAATACATGTTTATTACGACTGACAATTTACATTATTGTTGATTTTATAATGTGGAATATTAACTAAATTATTTTGATAGACTGAGAATTTGTTTGCCGGGATTGGGATCAGTTTTTTTGGTAGACGTTTTATGTTTTAATACCCTTCCTTTTTTCCTTGTGTTTTTCGATCGAATATTTATGTAACAAACATTTGTAGCTGCTGCTTCTGATGATGAGATACTTAATAGTGCATATTTTGTGTTAGGACTGATGTCCAACTGATATTCGTACTAAGCATATATATGTCTATATATATGATGTGTATAGATACTTGTGTGTATAAGTGTGTGTTTGTGAGTTTTGTGTGGGTTTTTTGTGTATCATGAATTTGATTTAATTCAATCAAATGTGATTTGCTAAAGTTTTTGAATATGAATGTTTTTGTGAGATTATTGTGAATGATTGTGAGCATTCTTAACGCGTGTATATAGTCTTGACCATGGATCCCTGCTTGACCATAGTATCCTTGTGCAATTGATACTGTAGAACATAGGCACTCTCCATTCGAAGACCATCACGCAGCTTGCCACCAATTTCTAAGGCAGCTGCCTCATTACTACCATTTGCTGTCCAGATCGATATCTTATTGTTCTTGAGTCGTATGTTGACAACAGCACCGCATAATTCATGGGCATAATCACAGCTCTCACCGATGAGAATGAGCATCGTGTCCAGCCAGAATTTATCCAAATCAGTTTTATTGCCTTTATTGAGGGTGATCACCCAACGACCTCCCTTCACATTCGCCTCATCCTCCCACATGGGACGTATACCCTTCTTGAACAGACAAAAATCGCTGCCCATCTTGATCTCTGATGGCGTCTTAATATGTTTGATAAGACTCCAAAAGTTTTCGACCGTATCAAAGCTGGACACCTCGTGAAGCATCTCTTCCCAGGTCTTGGTGCGATCAGTCTCTAAATACCAAAGGGTCCACTCACTCTGCAATGGATGATGCGGCTCCGATGGAGTATCATGAAGTTGTTCCACTTCATCACTATTATCATCAATATCTGAGGTCGCACCGTCGCTATTTGTGATCGGAGTCAAATATGCCCCTTCCGAGGTGCAACCACTTGCATCCGAACGTGGCGATGATATTGGGGAACCAACGCAGCTGCAACCGTTGCTATTGTTTCCGGTGCCACATGTTGGACACATGGCACTTTCATAGCTGCCACTGCCACTGCTGCTGCTGCCACTGCGAGCACTAATTGAATCCGACTTAAGAGCCTTCCTGGTACGCGACACGCTTTGCACTGGCGTTGTTGAGAATTCATCGTCGTTGGAGCACGACTTGAACATGGTCTTTGGATTGGCAAAGTTCTTCATTTTGAAAGAGTTCGATGGGTTCATATCACGCTGCAAGTACCAACAATTCTTACAACTATAGCAAGAGGTGCGACAGTTAATTTACTTGCCTTTTTATTTGAATAACTTGGACTCAATTGAAGTTTTGATATTCCTCTATATTTTCGCTTCCAAATAGAATTTGTTGCTTATGATTTTCGGATTATGTTACTTCTGTTCTAGAAGGCAAACTGAATGACTGAGTTCATAGAAACCGAATACTAGATGAACAACTAAACTTAAATATCAAAGCTATTTCAGTGTAAATTCCAAACAATAGAGTTTTGGTTAAAAACAAAAATTATATTGAGAAGCTTCGAATTCCACGTTGAACTTCCTTACAAATGTATATCGAACTCTGGTCACTTTGCTCTATCGATAAATGTCCGCTCTTCGTTAAGTTTTTGCGAACTTATCGAATTCGCTAATAATTAAAAACCAATTGATAATGAATAAGAAATAAAGATTATGAATTACATTTTTACCATGATATTCCTATATAATTTATTTATTTTATAAATAAAAAAAAAGAAATTAATCTGATTTATGTTGCGTTAAAAGTTTTAGCGTATTTAACAACACTTAGAAATGGGTTCTTGCATTCTTCTCTAGATATGGTCACACTTGAAGAATAAAAGTTTTGGCAGACGCCGTGTTTACAGCATATTTTTGCATAAAATATTATTAACTACATATAATATATAATGTTGCCGGATGACAAATATTTCTTTGGTCTTAGTTTGAATACACAGAGAAAAGAATTCACTTGGGATCTAACCATAATGGGTGATCACTACCTACATACGCTCGTCATCGAGCTAATTGTGGTGACCACAGGTGCAGACTTCGATGAGATAAATGTGATCCACGTAATCACTGATGAAGACGATTTTCGTAGTCCTGTTGCCATTGTTAGGGGTAGTACTTGTCCCTCCGCATACCCAAATGCAGAGTTCAAAGATACGAAGGTGACAATATCTTTGACCTCAGGCAACGGCCCCGTCCACGTGTACGGGTACTTATACTCAGAAGAATACTAGGATGAGAATTTCCATGGATTACAGAATGCCAGAAGACCACTATATCAAAAGCATTCAACTGCCGCGTTTATTATTCAATAACTTTATAATAATAATAAACATGAAATCGACTCGATCTTTTCAAATCGAAAATATTGTTTTCTTTTCATTTTGAACTTGAATATACATAAATTACAATTATATCCCTATAATTGATAAACGTGGAATACAAATTGACATACATATGTAGAATATTATTTTGTTCATGTCTGGCAAAGAGATAAGGTTATATTATATATATAAATATTTATGTATGATTCTTTGCCACTCGGAAACATGCAGTCCTATGTGAGTAAGGATATTCATTGAACAAAATACATGTGTATTAATATTTATAAATTTATTCATTGGTTTATTGATCCACCTTTATGAAATGGTACATTTCTAGTAAAGGGTATTGCTAAATGGAAAGATGATAAAATGAATCCAATGCAAAGACTTTTCCCAATCTAATTACATTTTATAAGTCTCTAACAATTACAATGAATTGTGGTTTATTTAATTATCGATTGGTCAAAGCAAGTCTTTTATTTCGTTTTTATAAATCTTATGGCAGTTGCACAGCTTTATTTGAATAGAAAAAGCTATATTACTTAGCAAGTTTTCTTATGTACCTGAATAAAGGTAACTAAATATCTCGTCTCGTCCAGAACTTTGTCTTTAAATCCATTGAAAGAGAGAAAGAAAAAGATTCAGTTTAAATAAGTGCAAAAAGTTGGATGCGTTACTTCGAATGCTGTTCGCTTTTAAAAGTGCACACAAAGTGCAACAATCTTTTCAACTGATTGATACGTACAACTCACTTGAAACTTGTTCAACTAATTATACCCTTCCAATGCAACAACCTCAGAGGGGTTGAGAGGGGGAGAGGAGAACACATACACACTTAAATGTGAGCTCATCGAACGAAGGTGAACTGAATTTCTTTATTTTACTCTTTTTTCTTAAACTGACTTTTGAGAATTAACAAGGGAAAAAAGATACAGAAGTCGAGCGGCACGACACAATAATACCCTGCATCTACAAAAAAAAGCGGGCCCCTAATTGTTTAGTCAGTGTTTAGAAGTCTTCATATCTAATTTGGAGCTGCTAGATCTTACCATCTCTAAAATCTTTTCGTTTATACGGACCAACAGTCGGAATATATGTACATACATATTAACTAATATTTTCACACAGGGTATAGTAACTATAAGAAGCTTCTAAGCTATAATTTTTCTGAAGCCTTTGAATACGATAGTAATAATTATTCTTTCTTTTTACTTGATCATATTCAATACTGAGCAGTCTCTTACCATATGAATAAATTTTATTCAATTAAGCCTCTCAACAAGCTAACCTTTGGATATGTAGGGTATATAAAATTTAAACTATATATTGATTTAAGATGTGAATTGTATGCAGTGTCGAATACAGAGTCGGATTTTGACTCCTGTAGGAATCGAATACCCAAAGCCCAATTTCAATTCCAATCGCACGCAAAACTTGACGAGTTTCTAAATAAATATTTACAGACCCACACACCGGCACACACACACACACCACCCACACCCACACCTACACACTCTTATGTACACACACACACACACACACACTATACTCGAAATACACTCGGCCAACACGCTGGAGCAACACTTCACGCATTTCTTATTAGCTGCACTTCAAAAACTGTGCAAAGTTGTGCTCCAAAACTTATTATGGCATTTCGTTGCCCCCCCCCCCCCAAATAGAAGCACGAAGAAACGGAAGTGGAAGAAAGACGAAGTGGGGAAGTAGATGGGGAAATAGGAAGGGAAATAAAGTAAGGCAACTTTAACTAATGGCAACATTTTTGTTTGCTCATGTCGAGTGTTATTGAGCCAAAGCAAAAGAGCAAACTTTCATTTGGCTCCGGCTGTCATAAGTTTAAATGGGGTTATTTGGCGGAACTGAGAGCAGGGGGAAAGTCAAAGGAAACTCTTGGCCGGCAGAAGGATGTATGAAAAATGTCAAGTCCGAAGTATGCCAACAAAATCGTAAGACCATGGTTGGCAAATATTTGTGCAAAGGCCAAATGGAAACCAGATCCTGAGCTGCTAAATTCAAAATTGAGATTCCAATTAGTCACAAGCTGAGTGCATGCATTAGCATTAAACCAAGGCATTATCGAAAGCGAGAACGAAAAAGCACCTTGTTTGCTTGAGTTCTTAGCTTCAAAGAATTGCATCTTCATCCTACATCTAAGGAATTCGATTTTCCATTTTCCATTTTCATTTAAACATTGTTTTGGTAATGCGTCTTAAAGGCCTTCTAAGGAGTAAACGTCTTGCAAGCATCTTGCAGTGTCTGCTCAGTCTATCACTGTATCTGCTGGTGTGCCTTCCAATATATTCCTCCACAGTGTGCAGGATTCAGGTCGTGATGGTGTCTCTACCAGATCAGTTTGTATTTTGAGGCAGTTCGATTTTGCATCAATTCCTCAAATCTGCACACAGTAGACTCAGATCGGAGCAATACAGTGTGCCGAGATTCCTTTGCTCCTGCTGATCAGCCGTAGCTTTTAAGTTGATCAGATAGATGGTTGATCCTGTGTTACGCCTTCAAACTGTATTGGTGGGGTGTGGTCGCTAAGTCCTTCTAGAGTGATGCAGAGATTGGTGGTCTTCTGTGGGTTGACCAGTAGGTTCCATCTCTTGCAGCAAGCTACCAATGTGTAGAGGTACTCCTGGATTCCACCTGCTGCCTCCGTGCGGCATTTGAAGCATTAAGTGGTAAGAAGAACCTTTCTGGGAACTTCCATATGGTGCTTGATTTTACTTGACCAGAATCTGCATTTAAATTTTAAAGCATACAAAATTAGTTTAATTTTAAAAATTTAAAATAAAATGTTTATGCTATTTTTCTTAATAATGTGTATGTATATTTAAACTGCAATGTTAAGCGAAAACTAAACACAACTAAAAAACTAACAACAAACTGAAACTAGATTGAAATCAATATTAAATGAAAACAAAAAGTGAACTTTAGCACTGCGTGTGCACCGCAATCCATGGATGTAACATGACCTGGTCCAGCGGTAGTCGATTCTGTGGATTCAAAACCAACAGCTTGGATATCAAATGAGCCGCTGCCTTCGAGACGTACTCCGGCAGCTCGTAGTCAACTTTCAGTATCTTTTTGTAAGTGTCATCATAGTTATTCGAAAAGAATGGTGCACGGCCCACCAAGAGCTCAAAGCATAGAACTCCCATGCTCCATAGATCAACATTCTTAGTATGTGGCTCATTAAGTATCATTTCGGGTGGTAAATAATCAACTGTGCCACACAGTGTCATACGCATTGAAGTGGGCTCGTGTACAGACCAACCGAAATCGGCAATTTTAAGAACACCTTTGTGGCCCAATAGAAGATTCTCCAGTTTAATATCCCGATGTATAACATCCTTCTCATGCAAATAAATGAGAGCTGAACAAAGGGCCTTAATATATGTGGCCGACTGGAGGTCATCGAAACGTTTCAACGGTTGTGCCTGTAGGGCATTATAAAGACTTCCTTGTGGTGCATACTCTAGAACCAAATAGATACGTGCACAGTCATGAAAGTAGGCATATAAACGCAAGATATTGGGATGACGGAGATGTGATTGGATCTCGATCTCACGGCGCACCTGATGCTCCACATTTGATTCGACGATTTGACGCTTAAACAGTACTTTCAGTGCTATCACATATTGAGATTCTTTTTCGCGTGCCAAATACACGTTGCCAAATTTACCACTGCCCAGTTTACGACCAATATCAAAATTGTTTAGCGCCCATTTTTGCTTAGGTTTCATAGTTGTTGCTGCTTCAGTACTTTCCTTCTCAGTGTTGTTGTCTTCTGAGTTGCTGGGCAAAACAATATCAGCACCTTTGGAAGACTCAGAGGTGGACGCTGCTGGCATTTGTTCTCCTCCTCCTTCTTCCATTGCCTTGTTTGTTGGTGTTAATTGTGCAACACTTTCGTTGCTGCTTTGCGCAGGCGCCACATTTTCTTTTTGCATCGCAATTGCAGCTTTAGTTCCTATAACTGGCTTAATCAGTGTATTTTCCATAGAGCGTAATTCGTTGTTTGGCTTCTGTGACATGTTTTGCACACGATATATTATTTTGATTTTACTTTATGAACTTGTAATATCTAATAAAATTGATTTGACAAACAAAATTCAGCAGCGTGCTTTCTTATAGAAGTTTCAAATCATTCAGCTTGTTGACAGCTTCAAATTTAAGTTATTCACGACGCGCCGCCGAGTCGCAACGGTTAAATTGTAGTTCCAAAAAAGCGGCGCTAACAAACCAGATGGCAAATAGATGGCGCGATCACCGAAAAACGCGACAGCTCAGGGTGTCTCACTTTACGGTGAAACTCAGCATTAATTCCCTAAGCCCAAAAGTGTGCTCCAAAAAAAAACAGAAAAATAGTTCAGCCCGCGCGCTTAAAAAAAAATTGAAGAAAAATTGAAACAAAAACAATTTTTTTAAGTAACATAATGAATTTGTTTTAACAAATCAATGAAATTGTAAATTAGATAAATTAAAGCGGATTCTTTTAAAATATGTTTCGTCTTTGAGCTACTAGAAAAAAATAGAAAAAAATTTTTAGATTGAAAATAAATAATTGAATTTTTATATTATGAAATTTAAATTATTATACGTCTTTACTTGTGTGTTTAAGATACTCTTAATGTAATTTAAATTTTATTAAATGTATTAATTAAATACGCCTTTATAGTTGATTGAACTACTAACTTTATGTATTATTACGCCTTTAAATGTATGTTCAATATATTCCTAAAGTAATTACAATCGATATGATTTTATTTATTAAATAAATAGTTGATTAAAACACCAGTTTAATGGATTGTTACAAGAATTTCTGATATACTTTGCTGCAATAAATGTCATCACTTTTGACTGTCCGAAGTGATCTGGCAGCGTTTAACACTTAACGCCATCATAAAGTGCCAGGGGCCAAGAATAATGCTAAAACATTGCACAACAGACATAAAATGTGCAAAAGAAGTGCGCAGCTTGTGCCAGATTTGCTTTTAAAAAGCGCACAGGGATTGAAATTGGCTGCCAGACCAAAGCCCCTTACTTCGTCTTCCTCTTAACCCAATATCCCAATCCCAATTCCCAGCAACAGTCTCAGCTTCGAACACACACACACACACACACACACATACATATACACTTCACTTTACACAGTCAGAACGCACTTACAAATGCGCTTTTAACTTAAATGACAGTCTTAGGAGGGAGACACAGAGGCAGAGGCAAGAGCTGTGAATTCTAAGGAAACTGGGAACACCCTTGGCTTGGCTGACTGACTGGATGCTGCTGCTTTACTTTGGGTTCGGATCCAAGGCAAAAACTCAGCTAGAAACTAGTAGGAAAGGCTACAGACGAGCGAACGTGACTATAACAAGCCCTGTGCTTACAATGTAAAAATAAAAATATATATACACACGAAAAGACACCCCCCGAAACCTTTACACCTTTTGGAGTGTGTGCTCTCTTCTGGGCATATTATCCGATCGCTATAAAATTTTCAATATACTAGATACTAATCAGTGTATATATTATAGGCATCTGGTTTTAAAAGTCTAGTGATTCGATTTGCGATTAACAGGGACATATAAAACTTATAAAACCAACTTAATCAGCTTAATATATGGAGGAATCTGTCTAAAGTTCTTATAGTCTCTGAAGTATAAATGTTTCTACCAAACGAGATATTCTCCAAATGAATAAAGAATACAAATAGCAAAAATCTTTTTCAAGTTAGACCCTAGTGCTATTGGATATGCCATAAAAATTTAATTATGAGCTGATTATAAACTTGAAAGTTATTTTAAATAGCAAACTTAAGAGACCCTCTTGTATTTTTGAAGTACAGGGTCTAAATATACGCACTGCAATTTTTTATTTGAACGTTCCCCATCCCTGAAATCAGTCCTCCCACGCCTTGTACTACAACAATTTGATGTAAATATTGTATTAGTTGGGGCCAAAGTGTTGAGTAAATTTATTGGCAGCACATAAATCGCTTTCTGAATGGACGATGCCATTCGCATTGCTTCTTTACTTTTGCCAGCAGCCATTTTGGGCCAAGCTCCTCAACGAATGGAGAATGGAGAATGTGTGGCCACTTTCTAAATAAAAAATTAGCCCTGCTTTAGGTAAATTTATGCTACAAGCAGCAAAACAGTCTCCTGCTAACGTCTTTTTCAACTAACTATGGCCCAAATGGCCCTTAAGAGCAATTTAACAATTTATATTCAAGTCTGAGTTAAAGTATCATAATAAGCCATATTTTCTATCATAAGATGTTTTGTTTAAATGAGATTTAATCAATCTATTTCTAGTTCTTAATTCTTACAGTTGTTGTCCTTTTTGTTGCAGCAATTGTACATTTATAAAATAACTAAAAATTAATAGATGCTAAACCTTTAAAAACCTTTCTCTACCTTCTTTTACCCGCTTTCTTTGTATCCCCCTGTCTCTCTGAGTCACTTTAACTACTGACTCTTCCATCCATACTCAGTTACTTTATTAAACTCACTCGTATATTGATTTATTTCAGATTATTTGTAATTGTGTTTGATTGGAAAGTATTGTTCATTTTATTTTTGTATTGAGAACATGATAAAATACTAACCGTTGTTGCAGTTATTGCCAGTTATTTGGGGGATGCTTTTCTATTTACCATGTTTGGCAAGTAATCCTAATGGACTGCCAAAATTGTGTATTCAAAATCCAAAAATTCAAATCCAAAGCCAAATCCCATAAATGTAATATTTAAATCCTGACCTGTCTTCAAACTACTTTCAAATGCGTTTCACAATTTTTCCACCGCCCATTTTCCCCATGTTTGTTTGATGAAAATGCAGAAAATGTTGATGTTGTTGTTGCTATAGCAACAGTTGTTGTTGTGGCTGCTGTGCCAATTTTAATTAACAAAAAACATGGCAGGCTCATGTTGCGTTGTTTTGTTTTGTTTAGTTTAGTTTTGTTTTGTGTTCAGTTGTTTTGTTTTATGTATTGTTTTCTGTGATGTTCCATTTTTATTGCAATGAGGGAGACAGTCAACACCTTGGCCAAAGAGGAGCGAAAGAGACATCGCGACAAGTACAAATATTTCAATATAGGCCATGGCTAAGACGTTCCTGCTGACAACCGTAGTCTGTTCTTTCTGTTCCTGTTAGTGTTGTTGTTGTTGCTTTGTTGCTTTGTCGCTGCGAGTCGTTTCCGTTTCCGTTTTTCAGTTTTCGCTTCAGTTCGTTTTTAGTTTGTTTAGCTTTTTGGTTGTGTTTCTTTTGGCGTTTTTATCTACTTTTTGATATGCCAACTGCTGTTGAACTCGCTGAACAAATATTTCCCATAGTTTTCCCCAAAGTTTCCCTCAAAGCTTTTCCCCTCACCCCCCCAAATAGGATTAGAGTTGAACATTTAATTAAAAAATACTCATGTGCTCTCGAGCGTAATTTGCAATGCAAGTTCGCTTGTTGGCTCCAATAATTATTTTGCAATTCTGTCCACAAAAAAAAGATTTACTTCTATTTGCATACATTGTATATAATAAATACCCTGCAACCATGGAATAAGAAAACAAATACTATGAAAATGTTATTAAGTTGTAAAATAAAAGTGCTGTTAAGGGAAAATATCTATCACTCTATACAATTTGGTTTTACATATTGTAGTTCTACTGTAGTTCTGAAAGTATGAATAATCTCCTCATATTTATATCTGCATTTATACAAAAAAACCTTTGTAACAATCAAGTAACCATATGAAAGAAAACAGTAATAGCATTTTTGGTGCACATATTTCTTAAGTACAAAAGTATAATTACAGGGTATACTGCTTGCGTGTCAACCACACAAACTTATTTAACATGTATTTGCTTTCGGTTAGTTGAACATTTTGTGACTTGTTTTCATTGCTTTTCGCTTATTTTGGGCATTGTTTTTGTTTTTTATGAAATGCAATTAATTAGAAGTGCAACTGGAATTAATTTTGAAAATAAAACATAAAAATGCATATAGTAGAGAATTGATAAACTGAATAGATCAATATTTTTATTGCTTCTACAAATTCTTTTGAAAATGGAAGAAAAAAGTGTAATATGTAATTCATAAATCAATTTAAATCAATTAAATAAAATTTAATCAGCAAAGAACAAATAGTTCTTTGTTTATGAACTAACTGCATACAATTCAAAATATTATATTTCAAATTCAAATAGTTATTTTTCACTAACAATTTGTAAGGTTAGGTAACTTCATTTCTAATCTGATAAGTTTCTTAAGTGGGTTATCATCTAAGCACAATACGCAAACGATTTCTGTTTTCATTTCTAGACTCAATATTAGTTCTCTGATAAATTGTCAGCCACATTGACACACATGTTGTTGTTGTTGTTGTTGTTGTTGTTGTTGTTGCTGAAAAAGCAAATTCGACATCAGTTAGAAGCGAAATGTGGTAAGAGCTGGTTATTGTTTGTTCAAGTGTAAAATGTACGGCTTTTAAAATAAAAAATTTAAAAGACAATAGAATAGGCCAAAAGGTGTTCTAATAAAACACACGCTTAAGTAAATACATTCATGTCACTTTTGAAATACGGGCTAATACATATATAGTCAGTTATTTAACAGTTTTAAAAATCTAAAGGGCTCATTAATATTTCCAAATTTAAAGAAAATAAGAAGTCATTGAGGAAATTTTAATGTAATATTTATTTATGAAACCATGATCAAAATTATATTTTTGGCATAAAAATCGAGTTGATTTCTACGAAGTTGTACAAGTTTGAAGACTAACGACATTTTCCCATCAGCTCTCTATTTTTGAAGTGAATATATTTATAGCTTCACTGTGAAATGTTCAAGTGATAAGGCTAGAAAGACTTCACAGCCTTCTTGGCTTTCGTTAAGATTCTTGTATTATTTTGTAAATTTTATAATAACAAAATCATGTTATGTTTGATGTGTAAACTGATTTTCAATAAGACTTAATTAAAAGATATAAACTAACGAAAGTTAATTAGAACGAGATCAAAATGACATGTGTTAACTCAAATCATAAATATGCGAGGGTAGCCTGATAAAACTTTGGCCTAAACATGAAAACGCCACGTCTTTAATGGAAGTCATAATTAAAATCAGCTTATTGTAGGTAACGTTTTAGAAGGTGAATTTACATTGTTTAATTCTTAAAACATTTTATGTTGAATTACTTTGGCAAGTTTCCAAAAAAATGAGTACTTTAAAAACATAGTTTTCAAATTCTAAATTAACTTAAATGTAGACTGTAGGTATGAATTGATTCCGCACTAATTATACTCTCTAGACTTGACTCATTGCAACTATTATCTTTTTCCAAATTTAAGGACGGCTGAAAGAAATTGTAGCTATCTGTGATACAAATGTCTTAAAAAAGGTACATTTCAGATTATGTTCAAATGTTAATTTATGTACATTGCAATAAGTTGGGTTTTTTCTACTTGAGCGAATGACTTATCAGCCGACACTCGTGAGTATTGTGCACGGACCAAGCGAAAAAAGACATTACTATTTTTTTTCTTTTTATCAAATATTGCTTAAAGATACTTCTGCCTCTGCTTCTGTCGCTGTCGCTGTCGACGTCGACGCTCGGAGCTATACTATGGATTGGTAGGAAAACAGAGGGCAGAATGGAGCTACTGACTGCTGTTAAGAAATAGTTGTCAGAAGTCAAACATCGAACGTTGATCGTAGAACGTGTCAGTCGCTTCATAAACTCACCAACTGCAACTTTAAATATGTTGGGAAAGCACACGCGTCTCTTTAAGATACTTTTTATAATCATCTTTGTGAAAGTTTTTATTCTGTTAGTGCTGCTTTGTCTTAATACCTCCGATATACATAGAATAAGTCACGGTCGCGGTCGTGGTCGAGTTGGAATTATCAATGATCTACTTATCGACAGGCGTGAAGGTAAATTTCTAATCTCAAAAGATTTGCAAGTACTTGTTCACAATCAACCTCTTCTGATTAGCTCCCAGTTTAGAGGAGCGATTGAAACTTATACGGGAGGAGATGCCATCGTTTCCTCTCGAAGAATTGCTGCGAAGACCCCGTAAGAAAGAAGGTTGCGTTGAGATTCCTGATTTTATGAATATCGAGTATCATAATGAATACTGGCAGGTGCTTCACAATGGCAACATTACATTTTACATCTTTGGTGCATACTATGATAATAGGAAAGCTGTTCCCAAGACACCATTGGTACGATTACTGACCATGGTTAATTTTTATGCCAAAGGAAAGGATCTCAAGTATCCTCCCACATATTGTCAACTTTGGTATAAGGATCGTGCTGCTCCTGTGACTGTCGAAGCCGAAGATCACAGGATCGTTTGGCTCTGGGGAGGTGCTCCCAGAAGGGTTTATCCAACTCTTATCAGCTGTCGTCTACCCAAGAATAATGGTACTGAGTTGGTACCCGAGATGATTTCTCTTGTGTCAAATCGTTGCGATCGTGCCAAGAATCTGCTGAGAGTCGTTTATGAATCGGATAAGGTAAGCTCCAAGGAGAAAAACTCTACTACGGAAATCGTCAAGAGTCCGCCGAGCATATCAACTGAAAAACCGGAAAAGAAAACGTCGAAAATGGAAAAAAAGCGACGATTTATGGTATGTTTAAAGGCTATGGATTTCCCATATACGGATATGTCCTGGCGTCTGATTGAGTGGCTTGAGTTATTGCGTTTGTTGGGAGTGGATAAGGTTGTATTCTACGATGCCCAGATGCATGCAAATATGACACGTGTAATTGATGATTACAAGATCAGTAGTCCCGGCTTTGTGGAGGTGCGTCCCATGTCCTTGGGACGTGGTGAACCGCATTCACCCCGTAATTTTCATCACTATGCCATGGATTCCGATGGTTTCAATCGCATATTGAACGAGATGATACCCTATAACGATTGCTTTTATCGCAATATGTACAATTATGATTACATTGGAGTTTTTGACATCGATGAGGTCATTATGCCGCTTAAAAATGTCACCAATTGGAATGATCTGATTGATTTGGCCTATCGAGTGCCCGACTACCAGAGAGACTCTAAAAATTGCAAAGATTGGGTGAGCTTCTGCTTTAGGAACGTCTATTTTCCCAAATATGTGGAGCGTCCCAAGGTCTTTAAACAATTGCCCAGCTATTACTACATGTTGCAACATGTGGAACGGGTGCAAGAACACTGTGATCGCTACTCTGCCAGCAAGTGTTTACATTCCACAAAATATGCTATCGGACTGCATAATCACTTTCCACTTCATCGTGCTCAGACTCTTGAATGTGATGCCAAATCCGTACCCATTGAATTCGCACAGCTGCAACATTATCGTGAACCCGATAACAAAACCCGTCTCATCAATCCAATTATTGACGATAGCATCTGGCGTTTTCAGCCGGAACTTCAGCAAAGAGTCTACGGGAAATATGAGAAACTCGGATTTCTACCCACCATCCATGACGTGGAGGTTGCCGAAGAAAAACGCATTCATGATGATGAACAACAACTTCGAGAGGCTATATCCACAACATAGATAGCTCAACAATTATCTGTAGATAACTCAAGAACTAGTACAGTTGATTTGTGTGCTTATCTATGGAATGAAACTAACGCTAATTGTGCACTCTCTAATACCCTATCATTGTGTTCTAAGTAGGTTTGTTATAACATATAAACAATTTAAAATATCATATCCCAGGTATATACGTAGTTATCTGATCGTATTCGTCTGTCTGTCTTCTTCTACATAATCTAGTCTTTAATTTTTTTTTAATTTTCTTGAATTCTATATCGGTTATTTGATATCGAGTGTTTTTAATCTTCGGCAAACCGAAGTCAGTGCTTTTTTTTGTAATTTTTTTTTTTAGATACCTTAGACTCTCTGATATTCTTATCTCATAGATTATAAAAAAAAACGTGTTGTAAGAATCTGTAACAACATTTAGACTTAAGCTTATCATATCTAATTATCTTAGATGTATTACAACCATATAGCTTAACCATGGACTTAATTAAGAATACATTTGTGAGATGGCAAATAAATAAATAATAACAAAAACATTTACCTCAAAGAAAATTCAAACTACTGTTACTGACTAATAGTTAATTATCATTGATCATTATTAATATGAATAGGTAAATGAAGTAGCCCAGAGAGCTTTCAGATTCACAGGTCTTTGATCTTTGCATACGATCATAAGATGTTCTATTAAAATTAGAAAACGTACAAATTTATATTTGTTTGTTTTAAATTCTAAAGAGTTATTTATTTAGTTGGAATAGCTGCTTACGTAAGAAATTCTATCTAAATATTTCGCAATTGCAATATTAATATTTATTTGAGTCAAACAAATAAGTTATAATAATAAGAAATTCGTATTGACATAATATTCAGAGGGAATAAAGAGAAAACCATCAGAGTGCTCTCTTTTCCAGGAATGGGGAATTAAAAATGCGACGCAGGGTTTGCAACAAACACCAAGAACCAAATGCAAACACAACTAAACGGTGCACGAAACCTGCCTTAGTCTTTTGCTATTTGATGTGTGTGTGTGTGTGTGTGTGTGTGTGTGTGTGCGTGTGTCTGTCCAAAATTGCGCACAAGAACGCACCTGAGCGCAAATGAGTGATGATGTTATGCAGTCTACGCTCTTACTCGCTCTGTCAACCCTAGACTAGGCACAGTGGGATGATATTGGATTCAAATTGCGACTCGTTATATATACAATAATTATTGATAACTGACGAGCGATCGAATTATGATCAGCTGGCCCATTTTCAATGACCCCCACTATAGAGAATTTTTCCAAGTTTGCTTTTTCTATAATGCAATTTAATTATTTTATGGTACAATATTTTCTAAGTTTCTATAACAATTGCATCAAGAGATAATTACTCTTCAAGTAGTCCTACTTTGATTCTATTTTACTATATTAGAATTATTTTGTATATTTTCCAAATGAACCAAAATAGTTTTCATGAAAAATGGAATATTTTTGTTGTAGCTATTTTATATACTAGTTTTAAGCAATTAAAGCAATAAGTATCTGGCAATTGCAACAAATTAATGAGTTCTTTTTTGCTTCTTATTAAGTAATTTTAAATATGATTTTTCTAGCACTAATATGTACGATTCATCCCACTGTCCACTGTGCTGTTCTGGGCAACACTCGCATCTTTTGCTTATGCTGCTTGTTGCATCGTTTTTTGGCTCATATGTTGCAACCTTTCGCTTAAGCAAATTGCCAGCATATGTGTGAGTGTGTTGTTGTGTGTGTGTGTTGTTGTGTGCGTTGTTGTGTGTTGATGAGTTTTGCGTTCACTGTCTGCTGCTGTTGCTGCTACTGTTGCTGCTGCTGTGCTCTAGTTCCTTGTACTTGCGGCCAGTAAAAGGCGCTGAGTTATTGTACAATGGAAGCAGCGACAGAAGCTATCCCAAAATGCTAACGTGCAACGCGGAGGTGTTCTCATTCCATCCCAGCTACCCTATTACTTCTCTACAGATGTGTGTGTGTGTGTGTGTGTGTGGGTATGTGTGTGTTGTATTTTTACTTAAAATGCTTTTAACCAAAACATTAAGCAGCTGGTGTCACATTACATCACAATGTAGACTAGCACTAGTTATATACTAAAGTTGCAACAAGCCACAAGAACAACAAACACATTGGTGGCAAGAAGAGCATCATGAAGCAGCAGCTACAAATTTATGGCTTAAATAAGCTCCGCAACTACTAGTTTAAAGGCAGACAAGAAACCCTTGTGAGATACAAAATAGAACTCTTCTTGAAAATATTTGTTTACAGATTATCTAAAGCTAAGCAGAACTTATCCATAAACCTGAGATCTTATTACAATTTAAGCTTTAACTTAATTGCTTCAGGTAGCTTCATAATATAACAAGTCAACTTCATGAATGACGGGTAATCAACGACCTACTTAAGCCCAAAGAGACAGGAAAACTTATTAGATACGTATCAGATATCAGATATAATTTTGTGGCTATTCGGCTGATCTGATGATTAAGAAAAAATGGGTAGAAAAACATGTTGAAGGAGACTATTTAAATTTTTTAACCAAACAGCTACAAAGTTATTTTAAAATTCTTTGGAAAAACTGTTTAAAAGTTTATTTTTCTCTGTTTCATTCGATACAAAGATACTCAAAGATTAAATTCATAACCAATCAGAAAGTTTTTACTTTACTTTAATCTCCTTTTCAAAGCTCAACAGAAAAGTGAATCAATATGGTGAAAAGGAAATAAAATCTCTACAGAGCACAAATATTCCCTTTGACAGAGAACATCAAACTTGGAATCCTTCGTTACTATGTTTGCAGGTCAACAATAACTGGAATTTAGTAAAGGATTTTTTGAAAAATTCTCTTTACCATGGACATCTTTTGATATGCTTTGACTTGGCTAAAATATTGTGAAGTAATCAGTTTGTTTTCTCTATTTTAGTGATGTCTTAAATAAATATTGATTGAGGTTTTTGCCATTGCGATGCAATCTGTTTGCACAATGTCAATCAAAGCTCAGTACAAATGCATTCGAATTTCCGCATTTACATTTGAATTTCGATTATAAAATGCTCTACGTTGATTTGTCAATGCAGTTAACTGCATTTATTTAGCTGCATTCATTTAGGTTACCAATTGTTGACATTTCATTGTATTGATATTTGATTTTAGCCTCAATTTGACTTTGATAACGATGTGAAATTGTTGTTATTGCTGTCGCTGTTGCTGTTGCTGTTGCTGTTGGTAATCAGCCTAAATGCGCAATGGCTGACTAATGGCCATCAATTGTGCATTACATGTTGACAGTCGAAAAACTGTTAACTAATTAAAAAACATTTTCTTTGAATGATTAGATTATTTAAATTGGTAAAATTAAAGTACTGTATGCGAGTTGAAATTCAGCTTTTGGCAAGTTTAAGGTTTCCCTTTTGGGTCAGATCAATCAATCCTGTTATAGACGATTAATCTTTCATGTCCAGTTAGTATTATATGCACACTTTTGTCTTCCTCAAAGTGCAATGTTATGGCAGCAATTGATTGCTTGTTTATTTAAATTAAATTTTGCATAATAAACTAAACGAAAAATTACCTCAATTTTTGTTCAAATGCTTCGCTTAGAGCACCCACAATTCATTTGCCTTTAAATAATTGATGAAATCGCTCAGAAAATTGCCCAAATAAGTATATACATATATGTATGCACTTTAAGCTGACTCCTTTTACCAATAACGAGAAAAACAACTTGGAATAGTTTTGCACACAAATTACATGGCTGTGCGTCGAGATCTCTTTGGCAGTGGACCGACCACTCTATAAATCACTTTAATACCCGCACTTCATGTAGAGGCCACTGCTCCCAGTAACCCCACAAAGGCCAAGGCCAATGGACACTGACTGGCATAGGATGTGGAAACTGTATGCAGGAAGTAGGAAGTAGGAAGTCGAAAACTGTTATTGTTGGTACTTTGCCAATGCAGACGGAGATCTTTGGGATGCTGTTGAAAATCCAAATCGCAATGTCTGGACTGATTTTCAGAGTTCACTTCGAGCCGTGATTGATATCTTTTAAATCAACTCCTGCAACTCTTTTCCTAATCATGTCCAAGTCACATGAGTTTACGTTGGGATCTTGGGTGAGGATGGGAATCGATATTTTAATATTTCATTTACATTTTTGCTACATTTAACCTCGAATGTTAATAGTCGATAGAAATTGAAATTGTAAAATAACGTTACCCAACCCTAAAGCATCTTTCGATATATCCATAAAGTCAGATAACCGAACTTTGGTCAGTTCTCAGACTTGTCCATTGTTTTATGACTATAACGAAATTGGGAAACTATATACAATTTATATGAAATCCAGCTCGAAGCTAAACTTTAACTTTAGCCAGATTTTGAGCTCATCCTGAGTGTGTGTGTGACAAGGCCGATTAAGTGTGGGCCAGCAGTGTGTTGTTGTTCTGGTTGTCCAACTGCAACAGAATCGTCAGCATGATTAATTGATGAAAATCCCTTTTGCCATGCAGGATAATAAATTACAATACAATGAACGAACGCACGGACACGGACACAGACACGGACAGGTAGCATGTGCTCCAAATAGCTAACAGGGAGACAACCCAACACACACACACACACACATAGTTCTTCATATATGAGGTCGTGATGTGTGCGGTGGCCCTGCATTGAATTAAAGTACAGCCAGGACGAGTGTGTGTGTCGACAAGTCCCCGACAAGGAAGGGGACTACGACACGTTAGCTGTTTCCTAAATTAGCTTAATTTCATTTAAAAGCATACCATGCTACTGCAACATGGTCAGAACCACGCCCCACGCAACAAAGAGGCGTCGCACACTGTTTGCTTGCCCCATTTTTTTCTTTTTCCTCATATCAAGATTATTATTATTATATTTCTTTTATATACTCCCGTATAAATGTATATATGTATATTTAATTTTGCACTCTCTCTGTGTGAATGTTTATAATTCATTAGCTTGTTAAATATATTTGCCAGCTTAATTGGGATACTAAAGCTGTTGACCAAGCTTATGAAGCAGCCAAGGAAGGCAGAATATTCAGTTACAAGACTTGCTGGACAAACTGATATGAGATTTAACAAATACAAATATATACATTTAATCATATACTATAGTATACTGGCACACCTGTGCCAGATCCATAATTAGCCATATATATGAGTACTCGTATGCAGTTCACTTTGCTGCATTTGATTTGGCTCAGTTGTTGCCCCTTAAGTGGGCCAAACACGCGGCGTATACGCAATATATTCACACACACACACACACTACACAGAGAATACGCTGCTGGCATTTCCGTTGGCTGCTTGCTTCCGTTTTAGTTGCCCCTAAAAGTATGCTTTGAGTTTATTATGTGTGCCCGTAACCACAGACAGAGACAGGGGCATAGAAAGGGATAGAAACAGATAAAAAGACGGAGAGAGATAGAGTATGATATCCAGTTGATTATTTAAAATGTTTTTGCCATTAGCGGGACTTAAAAAAAATGGAAAAAACAAAAACTAAGATTTAAAATTATAAATTAAAATAGTATTGAATGTTTATTACCCTCTTATAGTTATTTTTCTTAATATCTACATCGATATTGAGAAAGAAATGAAAAAAAAATAAAACAATATGTGCTTTAATTTAGTTGTAGATATATTATATTACAAAAACAAATGTTGGCTTATTAAGGTCATGATTCATTTTTGCAACAATCTTGGGATTAGCGATAACTTCATTTCAGATTTTTCCTTCAATCTAAATAGAGCAACGATTTTCAATTGTACTTTGGCTCTATACGGTTTTCTATTTCTCTTTCATTCATATGAAGCAATTGAGCAATAAAAGCTTATCGCAGTCATTACGTAGCAAATGTTCCGGCTGTATGAGAACTTTGAACCCGAATACTATAAAATGCTGAATGTTCGTCGGTTTTTGCTTTGTTCAAAATCAACCAGTTTGATGACAAAAGCTTGAGCTTTGAATCCAGCTGAGTCAAGACAATGTTACTCTTAAGATCATGCATATCACTTATGAGGCACTAAGTGACTGCTTAATTAAACAAAAATAATAACTACTCACTAGACGCTAGACTAATTAAAGCTTGTGCGACTAAGTGCTTAGTACTATACTTATTATTTGATTATTGGGTTGAGGTGAAGTAATAATACATCATATACAGAGCCTCAATTTCATAATTATTATAGGGAAACAAAGATGTGTAATAGCAATTATTCATTTATCGACTTGTAAATATTTCAAAAATTAATAAACACTTTGTTTAAATAAATTTCTTCTGTTTTTAATAAATATGCAAATGTTGAAAGTTAGGTGTTCTAGTAAATAATCGACTTATATGTTTGGTACTTATTTTCAACACTATTGTTATCTTTTTGATATTCAATAAGATTCTACTTTTATTACTAACTATATATATAAAAGTAGGAAGTAAACTTGGCCAATAGCGATTATAAATGTATTGAATAATAGTTGCGGTTAACTAAATAATCGCTGTAATTTAATTTCGCACCACTGTGTGTTCTTCTTTTATGACTAAACAGGTTCAAAATTATGGTCTTACAAAATTGCTGAAAATGGCATAATTGACGTGAATTACAAAATAGTCTTGTGTACTTTAAAAAATATACAGTTAGTCAAGTAACTGCTTTGACAATGAAAATAATTACATATTTAAAATTTATATAATAATAATTATTGTAATGCAGTTGCTTATGATTTTTATATAATATAATAAAGTGCATTGGCTTTAAATATTTAAAATAAATAATAATAAACAAATATGAGAATGTTTTTTTTGTTTATAAGATAATTTCTTCATTAACTGTTTGCTTATGCATGGGTCATACTCGTATTAAATATCATATAAACAACTCTTAAAATATAAAAATTTCAGCATAAAAAACATTACAAAAGCAATTGTGAAGCCAGGTAATTCCCACAAGTCGAGTTGCTCTTGAAAATGCTGCTCGTAAATGAAAATTCCGCAAATGCTGCAATCGAATGCTCGAGGTCGTTTTGTTGTTGTATGTTATATGTAGTACATGTTGTTGTTGTTGTTATTTTTTATATTTCAAACTGTTATCACTTTTCGTTTTAAAGCATTCCGACTTGGGTGACACTGTTACTAAACGGACGGACAAATACATCGATAGTGCAATAAGCGTATAAATAAACATTTAAGGTAAACTCTGATAAGATTGTCGAACAACGTACGTATGTACGTATGTATATGTATATGTGGATAGCATAACTTATACATTATGTGCACACGTACTTATATCGTAATTGAACGATCACACGAGTCTGCATATCTATATTCATATATATTCATGTGAATACACGAGTACATTTGTAAATACGGGTACTCGACTGATCGACTTCTTGCTGTAAATCATTCATTTTCCCAGCAACAAGACAATTCCTGCCCTTTGCCCACTTTCAGTCCCATGTGTTGCGAAATCCATATGGGATACACTTAAGTGATGTCACACTATGCCACCGACTACGAAGGTGGACGGATTGTTACCGATTTTGCACAGTGGTTAAGCAGTTGTCGACATTATCTCAAGTGTGGTCAGCACTTGATGGCATATCTTCGAATACTATACTTAAAAGTCAATCTACATTATTTAATCAATTCATCTCTCTAAATAATAGAACTTTTATTTTTAGTTGATTAATGTAATCATATGTTATAAATTTAAATTATAACATGAGAGCTGACATATATATAAATTATCATATTTTATTAAATACGCTACAACTAGTGTAATTTAAACTGGTAAACAAAAATAGAGTATATAGTAATTATAGTTTATAGTAGAGTATAAATAATTTCACACATTCCACAGCATATTAAAAAAAGTTATAAAAAGAAATTCCAATATTGTATAACAATTTTATGTTATTTAGTTCCTCATCTAAAATTTTAAATTATAATGCGAAATTTTATTGAATACTTATAAAAATATAAAAATGTCATTTATTTCTTTGTCTTAAATTGAAATTAACATTTGAGAACTGTTTTCTATTTAAAAGTTTACTCACACTATCGATCAGCTGATTAACTTCATAACAATAGAAGTACACATATTTATATACTATATCTAAGTGCATAC
This sequence comes from Drosophila neotestacea, assembly GCA_035044365.1. Taxonomy (NCBI): domain Eukaryota; kingdom Metazoa; phylum Arthropoda; class Insecta; order Diptera; family Drosophilidae; genus Drosophila; species Drosophila neotestacea. Next base: position 36,137 of record JAWNMD010000648.1, read on the forward strand.
ATTGACAACTTAATGACTCTTGTGCTTGCTGATAAGCAGCATTCGGCTATGACCTGATAACAGAGTCAATCATATATTTAGCATAATAATCATATGATGTGCACCACTGTGCGCGGCTGTACTCACAAGTCGCAATTGCTGAGGCAGCTGCTCATTTGCTCATTCAATCGCCATAACGCACACTGAACGGGCACGGAGGCCGCAACCACAAAGAGAAAAGAAATACTAGGGTAACAAAAAAAAGATAATAACTGATCGCAAATTCGATTCGTCTTGATTTCATTCGACGGGCCATAATGAACAAATACGCTTTGCTGGTTGTATGCCTGTTGGCAATCCTGGGCGCCTTCCTGCTGGAAGTCCGTGCCAGCCCTGCCAATCCTCCCCAGTTCAGTGCCAATCAGTTGGACAGTGTCTCGGCACAGTTTTTGCCCAAAGAGTTTCGCAATACAAACGTGAGCATGGGTGAGTTTCAGAAAGAGTTATACCAAATACAATACTAAATGAACTATTGTTTTGCAGATGATATCAAGCGTGTGTATCGGGAAAAGTGCAAAAAAGTGACGGGTTCGGATAATTCCACACTATATAAGGATATCGAGAAAGCTGCCATCACATTGGGCTCCTGTCTGAGTGAATTGGCCAATATGACGGCTCTGCAGAGTGAAATGGATGCTGCTCGTGCCATTGGTGAACTGGACACTGTGTTCAACAAGTACTGCAAACGTGCCCCCGAGGCTGAGGATTGTGTTAAGGCCTTCAATGCCAAGGTCAAGCCATGTCTGACACGTGAGGAGCAGCGTCAACAGGCTACCATGATGCGTCTAGGTGCCTCATTACTTGGATTTGCCTGTTCCCGAGGTGGTGATCAACTTGTCCTATTTGTGGCCGAACAAGGCCCCGAGTGCCTGGAGGCCAACAAGGAGAGCATTGGACATTGCTTCAATAAAACATTCCATCAGTATATGCCCAAGGATGGCGAACTTTCCGATCTAATGAACCAACCCGAATTCCTCTTCTCACCCACACATTGTGTCGATCTGCAAAGTTTCGAGGGTTGTGTGGTTCATCATCTGGAACAATGTAGTGAGATCACGCCCGCAAATATTGTCCAATCGATCTTTCGCTTTGTGAAGAACGAGACCGACTGCCAGGCCTGGATGGATGCCAAGGCCAATGAGCGTCCCATTCTTCTTGCCGCCAAGGGCAACAGCACCGGCGGTGGCGCCTCCTCACTTGCCACAACACTCACTGGCACCGTGGCACTCACTTTAGGCGCCTACTTGCTACGCAATTAGTCAATTAATTACAATATCATACTCATATTAAGCTACAATGATACAAATGTCTACGAAGCAACTGCAATAATTATTTTTTGTAATTGCAAATTACGAAAAGTAAAACGCCGGTGTTTCCTGAGTCCGATGAGCCGTTAAGACGTGCCCATCGCTGGTCTAAAGTATTCCTTATTTCCATTATTCGTATACCATTTTCACTTTTTTTTTTAAATATACATATATTTTTTTTCTGGTTCTGCGATAACTAAAGTAGTGATAACATTTCCTGCATATGTATTTAGTGTGTATGTATTTTACTTCTTTTTTTATTGCTGAAATATGTGCGGTACTTTGTAATTTAATGACTTCTCTATTTATTGCTAATAATAAACAAATGATTACAATACAAATGTGCTCGGAAGTTTTCTTTTAAATTGACACCATATCTTATATTCTGTATAAGCTGATTGAGCAAATTCTATGACATAAGACATAATCATTCGATACAAATGTGCTCCGATGTTTTCCTTAACATTGACACTTTATCTCAGATTCCGTATAAACTGATTAAACAAACTTTATGGTATGAGACTCAATCAAAATTTATATTTATTTGTTGAGAAACCTTATATATCTATGGAATACAAATGAATTCAAAAGTTTTCTTTCAAATTGACGCCATATGATTAAGCAAATTCTATGATATAAGACCTAATCATTCAATACAAATGTGCTCCGATGTTTTCCTTAACATTGACACTTTATCTCAGATTCCGTATAAGCTGATTAAACAAACTCAACCATAATTTATATTTATTTGTTCAGAAACCTGATGTATCTATGCAATACAAATGTATTCAGAAGTTTTCTTTCAAATTGACGAAATATGATTAAGCAAATTCTATGATATAAGACCTAATCATTCCTTTTATATACAATACAAATGTGCTTAAAAGTTTTCCTTAACATTGACACTTTATCTCAGATTAAACAAATTCTATGGCATGAGACTCAATCATACTCTATATTTATTTGCTTAGAAACCTGATATATATATATATGGAATTGCCTGATATAGCTAAGCTTTACACTCATTTGCTTCATAGTCACTTTGTTTCTTATCTTTAACAATTTCTCCAAACTTTTATTTAGTGAATACGAAAGTCCAGAATTCTCAGAGAGGTCCGATGATGATTCAGTCTTTTAAGTGTGTGAAGCAATATTGAATTTATGTCGGGTTCGAAAAGTGTGAATAACGAAAGATAAGACGTGTTAGTGATAAGAAGAAAGCCAGTTAAAAAAATATAGCGCAAGCTAACTTTGGCGCGCCAAAGTTTGGATACCCTTGCAGTGCGCTGTGTAAGCCGACAGATTTTTTTCAAAATTTGTTAAATATTGATTTTTAACCGATCGTTCCTATGGCATCTATATGATATAGTAGTCCGATTTAAACAAAATTTGGTCAGCCTATTTAAAACTTAATCAAACACAGAATGTGTATATTTGGTTGCTATATCTTGAGAAACAAAAAAGTTTTTCATACTAAATGTTTATTTCCAACCGATCGTTCCTATGACAGCTATATGATATAGTTATCCGATTTACACCAAATTTGGTCAGCCTGTTTAAAACTTATTCAAACACACAATGTGTATATTTGGTTGAGATATTTTGAGAAACAAAAAAGTTGTTCATACTAAATGTTGTTTTCGAACCGATCGTTCCTATGGCAGTTATATGATATAGTAGTCCGATTTACACCAAATTTGGTCAGCCTATTTAAAACTTAATCAAACACAGAATGTGTATATTTGGTTGCGATATCTTGAGAAACAAAAAAGTTTTTCATACTAAATGTTTATTTCCAACCGATCGTTCCTATGACAGCTATATGATATAGTTATCCGATTTACACCAAATTTGGTCAGCCTGTTTAAAACTTATTCAAACACACAATGTGTATATTTGGTTGAGATATCTTGAGAAACAAAAAAGTTTTTCATACTAAATGTTGTTTTCAAACCGATCGTTCCTATGGCAGCTATATGATATAGTAGTCCGATTTACACCAAATTTGTGAGCCTGTTTAAAACTTATTCAAACACACAATGTGTATATTTGGTTGCGATATCTTGAGAAACAAAAAAGTTTTTCATACTGAATGTTTATTTCCAACCGATCGTTCCTATGGCAGCTATATGATATAGTTATCCGATCCGGCCGGTTTCGACATATGTACTGCGTGCAGCAAAAAGACGGACCTGTACCAAGTTTCATCAAGATAGCTTCAAAACTGAGAGACTAGTTTGCATAGAAACAGACAGACAGACGGACAGACAGACGGACAGACGGACATGGCTATATCGACTCAGCTCGTCGCCCTGATCAAGAATATATATACTTTATGGGGTCTGTGAGGCTTCCTTCAATGCGTTACACATTTCGTGACAAAAATATAATACCCTCTGCAAGGGTATAATAAAATATAATACCCTCTGCAATAGAATAGTTGAGTAGGGAAAATTAGAAAGAAAACGAAATTTATATTTTAAGTCCCACAAAAAGAAACAATAAAAATATAGCGCAAGCTAACTTTGGCGCGCCAAAGTTTGGATACCCTTGCAGTGCCCTGTGTAAGCCGACAGATTTTTTACAAAATTTGTTAAATGTTGATTTTTAACCGATCGTTCCTATGGCAGCTATATGATATAGTAGTCCGATTTAAAATTTGGTCAGCCTGTTTAAAATTTATTCAAACACACAATGTGTATATTTAGTTGAGACATTTTGAGAAACAAAAAAGTTTTTCATAGTAAATATTGTTTTCGAACCGATCGTTCCTATGGCAGCTATATGATATAGTAGTCCGATTTACACCAAATTTGGTCAGCCTGTTTAAAACTTAATCAAACACACAATGTGTATATTTCGTTGCGATATCTTGAGAAACAAAAAAGTTTTTCATACTAAATGTTTATTTCAAACCGATCGTTCCTATGGCAGCTATATGATATAGTAGTCTGATTTACCCCAAATTTGGTCAGCCTGTTTAAAACTTAATCAAACACAAAATGTGTGTATTTGGTTGAGATATCTTGAGAAACAAAAAAGTTTTTCATACTAAATGTTTATTTCCAACCGATCGTTCCTATGGCAGCTATATGCAGTTATCCGATCCGGCCGGTTCTGACATATGTACTGCGTGCAGCAAAAAGACGGACCTGTACCAAGTTTCATCAAGATAGCTTCAAAACTGAGAGACTAGTTTGCATAGAAACAGACAGACAGACAGACAGACAGACAGACAGACGGACAGACGGACAGACAGACGGACATGGCTATATCGACTCAGCTCGTCGCCCTGATCAAGAATATATATACTTTATGGGGTCTGTGAGGCTTCCTTCAATGCCTGTTACACACTTTTCGTTGCACAAACATTATAATACCCATCTGTACTTTCAAAGTATGGTATAAAAATAAAAATAGATAAGAAGTGTGCCACTGAGTCAGATGATACTAAAAATCATTGCATACTTTTGCGCTGAAAATAAAATTCAAATTCGTTTTTAATTACACTTTATCAGTATGAATACTGCATATAATAAATATAGTAGAAAACTGAACAATCAGACCTAAAAGAAACTGTTGCATTATTATTTTATATATATATATTTTTTTTTAGTTTAGTCTCTTTTGACAATATTTCCTCAGTATCTGTATGCTGTTACTGTAGGGTATCTGTCACATTCCTAATATGAACAGTAATCAAACTGCCTTAATATAGGTGGCATAAAGCATGTTTTTATAGAGTCATCAGTGACAAGAACAATGGGAAAACACGTAATTACTTGTTAAAGTAGATTGATGGGAATTGTTTGCTTTTTTGACTTGCGGCCTGTTTTGACTTGCTAGACTTGTGGGTTTTCCACCGCCATATAAAAAATAGATCAAGCTAACTAGAAATGGAGAGCCTTCTTAATTGACATTTCCTTTTTATTTATAATACAAGCTTATGCAAATTAGAGTTTATAAAATTGAATAATTATTATATATCATTTCTCTCAATGATAAATGTCTGACAAATCTGCAAACCGGTTCTATTCGGCTTTTTGGGTTCACATAACTAAATTCGGAACGAGTTCTATAAAATTTCATGGCGCCTAAACAGGTACCCACTTTCCTAAAAAAGTAAGAGTAAATTTCAGGGCTTTTTATGATTCATAATTTTGTCACGAAACGTGTAATGTTTGCCTTTGCTTGTCATAGACCCCATAAAATTATATATTCTTGATCAGAGCAACGATTTGCCAGTCCGTCTGTATGTATGCAAACTAGTCTCTCAGCTTTGAAGCTATCTTGGTCAAAATTGGTACAGGATTGTTATGGATCACTATTGCACTTAGCTGTCATAGGAACGATCGGTCAAAAATCATGCTTCAGTATGAAAAACTTTCTTGTTTCTTTAGATATCTTAACCAAACCCACAGATTCCATGACTTCCATCGTTATATACAATCTGACAAAGTTCGGACTACTATGTATATCAAAAACCTGCCATACTTCGAAATTTAAATGCTGTTAAAGACGTTTAATTGCGTTACTTATTTTTAATGCGCTGTTACTATAAATCTTATTCACAAAATGTTATAAAACTAAAGTAAGTGGGAAAATACAAGTGTTACAACTCTTATAAACTTATATTTATACTTTATTTAAAAGCTACGAAAAAAAAGTGTATTTGTACGTCATGAAGGTACTTGAGTATATCATGGATTAAATAAAAGCTTTCTTAGTTCTAATTTACAACTTATAAATATAACAATTAATAGTAAATGTTACAAATACTTGAAAATATAAATTAAAATACATATTTGTATGCTAATTAAAAAAAAAGAAGTTATTTACTAATTAATTCTAAGCTGCTATTGCTCCTGAGCCTGTTCCTGATCCGTTTCGTGATCTTGCGACTCCTCCAGCATGCCCTGATCCTCTGTATCCACACTCTGGCCCACCACATCATCGAGATGCATCCAAACGTGCTCCACAGAAGCCCGCAACTCTGGTGCATATTTCCAGGCGTTACGATCCTCAACCAACTCGGTGAGATTATATTTATTATCCGGTTCGCGATAATGTTGCATCTGGGCAAACTGTGTGTCTATGGTGCGGGCACTGCAACCACCTGGTAACCACTTTAACGTAAAGTGATTGTGCAACGTTTCCGAATAGCGAGTGTTGTGGAAACACTTTGTTGCACGATTGGCCGCCGAGTATTTCTCATGCCGCAACGTGTGTTGCAGGACATAGAGTTCATCAGCCTCCAGCTGTTCGTGATTGTGGACCTCAGGAATCACTTTGGTAAAGTAGGTGTTTATGAAGCACAGTGCGACAAAGCCATTGGGACAGTTTTGAATGGTCAGCTTGCGATCCGTATCAAGGATGTCCTGCCAGGTGCGTAAGGCACCCAGAGGCATTATGATCTCATCGATGTCCGCATTGAGCAAATAATCATGCTTATACATATTCCGATAGAAGCAATCATTGTAGGGTATCAACTCGTTGAGTCGCTTCACCAGACGTCTCTGCTGGATCAGCATATGTTGATAGTGCCGCAACCTAGGCATGCCGTTAGCCATGGTCAAAGGACGTAATTCCAGGAAACCAGTTCGCTGATAATAATCCAGAACCCGCTGCACGGCCGGATGCACATCATACATATAGGCGTAGATTCTTGATGCTCCTAGTAGACGCTGCAACTCGAACCACTCTATAAGTCTTTCCGATAGATCCATGTACGGAAAGTCAAATCCCTTGACACAAACTCCGAAACTAGGTTCAGATTTTAAGGTTCCATTTAAATCATGGATTGTTTCATTGGGTTGATCGTAGTGAATTCGTAGTGAATTTGTAGCATGTTCACAGCTGCTGCTCACCAGGGAAACAGTGCTTGGAGTTTTAAGTAGGATATTTGGAGGTAGAGATTCGGGTACAGGACAACTCAACAGATGGGGATAGCTTAGCAATGGCTTATAGCCCCAGGATTTAATCCAAACACTCACATATTTGCTAACCTGCACCGTGATGGGCTTTGCATGATCCGCATACCACAACTGGCAGTGGGTAATTGGAAATTCTGCTGCAATTTGATTAGCCGTAGCCAAAATCCGGACCACTCCCCTCGCCTTAATGCCCGTACGCATATCCAGATAGGCGGCATATAGACGGAATGTAACATTGGCATTGTTAAAAGTCTGCCAGTAAATGTTGTGCATCTGTAGATCCAAGGGATCCGGATACTTGGCACAGTTCTTGTTCATGGCATACTTTTGTGGCTTCGCATAGCGATACCAGAAGCCATAGTCCACCTCGGGTAGTTCATTTTCCAGTTGCGTCACTAGCTCATCATTCACTGGCTCCTCAACTGTTTGCACTGGTGGTGGTGTTGCCTTCGGGGCCAAGACTTGAATTCCCTCCAAAGTTTTCGCAATCCTCTCCTGATTTAAGGTCTTTCTCAAGTCCTGTTGCTTTGGTTCCTGCAACTCCAGATGTTGCAGTTCCCGATTCGAACTGTGCAATGAATTGAGCAACAACAAGAACGCAAACATTACCAGCAATGCCAGTAGCGTTAGCTTGACAAAGTTACCTCTACCTCTCGTTGACATTGTGAACAAACTAATCGCTAAAATCATACCTCTCGAAACCAAAAGAGTCGGGATCCGCATGTCTTATCTAAATATATATACTCAACTACCTCCATAAATACATATGTATGTATGTATGTGTATGAGTTGTTATGTAGTTCAATGTTGGCAACAACTGTTTCCCCCGCCTCATCGTCTGGCACATATACATAGTATGTATGTGGCCCTAACTTTTATCAGCCATGTTGTTGTTCTTGCCATTCATTAGATGGCTAATTAGACTGTTCAACTAGAAATCATTTACACTCCGAAAAAATACTTCCTAAGGATTAGAAATCGTACAGAAAATCACAAAAATCAAATGACAATGGAAATTTCTGCATTAAAACTCGATGAGAAAATAGTTCAAGGCTCGTATTTTCACAGTGCACTTTAATTTTAACTGAGAGCTACTTTATATTTGACATTTATATTTGTAAAATTAAATAAATTAAAATATTTAAATTTAAATTAAATTTATTTCAATTAATTTCACTTAAGGTATATTTCTAATATTAACATAAATTGTAAATTACAAAAGAGAATTAAACAAATGTTTACAACTGTTGGAAAGAAAAGGTTTTTTTTTTATGAGAATGTATTCAAAAATATATGTATTTATTTATTATTTTTTATTTAATATAAACTAATATATCTATAGCTAATTTAAGTTTAGAGCAGGACTTAGGCTCATACATATATATTATAACACTTTTGTCTGTACGGAATTTGTCTCAGTGTAGCTGTACACTACATATTCCAATCAAAATAGTTTCATATCTTTGATAAAGTCGGCGTCAGATTCATTTTGGTTCGATCGTATGTATTATATATACATAAAGTTAATTTTAATTTTGACTGACTAAACGTTTTAATCATTGGCATTATCGTTTAGACGATCTTTTAAGCAAAATAGAGTATAAACTTTAATGTATTGCTTATCAATTCTATGGTCACTCATAAATAAATATTCCATTAAAATATAAAAATTTATCAATTAGTCAGATGTGGGTCTAAAACAATGAACGCATTTACGCATTTAGTGTGTACTAGTTTTATCATACCCTAAATAATTTATTATGAAAATGTGTGATCAATCTATAAAAATGATCGATAAACTCAATTTAACGATTGTCATGAGTTCCATTATTGAAAATTTAGTTTAGTGTTATACTAATTATATATTATGTGAGTAAGTTTTATAAATGAAGCTACCCCATCAAAGTCCGGCAGTCAGACATGAATAATTGTTTGGTTTTGTTGTTCACGCTGCAATTGATAACGTGGAGTTGAGTTCAGGAGATTTGAAGTGTTCTGGCGTTGTTGGAGTTGTTGTTACAAGGAGAATACTCTTATGTATTACCAAATATTGTGCTTGTATAATTACAATCAGTTTGGGAAAAAACTATAATTCAAAGCCATTAATTACTTATCAATAAATGAAATTTTGGGCATCGATAATGCCGCTTGATAAGCTTCAATAATATAGTCAATGACTATACCATCTAAAGATAAGATTGTACCATTTCTCGCTCTGTTTTGCTCTCTTTTTTTTTTGTATTTCTTACACCTTTTTTTAATATTTTAACTTTGCCTTTCCTTCTGACACCCACGTGCTAACAAAGTACGTTTTTTTTAACATAATCTAAGTAAAAATTGCTTCCTAAAACTATAAAAGTACCATTTGGCTTGACCAGAACACGGACCATGGTACCCTCGAGTCTGAGCTATATAAAAATATGCTCTATCCTAACTTGGGGTATCAATGCTTTGTCATACATCAAATTAAAAAAGAATAAACAATATAGAAAACTTATTACGAGGAGTTTATGTAGAACATAAAGCTGTTAACTCTATGACAAAATTTGATGGTGTTCCATTTAATTCGTATACCCTTTAAAACATAAAAAGTCGCATAAATATTTAATCTAAATATACTTAAATTATAGAGCACCTCTCACAAAATCGTTTGATAACATCAATAATAACATCTTAAGCTTGCTCATAGGGTATCTGCGAGTCGTGTCAGTTAATCTAGCATATTTTTACTTGTTCTCTTGTTTGTTTCATTTTATATTATTATAACTTTCCGCTGTCCTATTTTTGCAAGTAATTTAAAAATAATTTGATGTTGTTGCTGCTGTGGGGTTGGCTTGAGCTTCAGCTTGGGTTCGTGTTGGGTTCGGGATTGGGTTCGGGATTGGGTTTGGGTTCGGGCTTTGGGGTTTTTGAGTGTTTTCCTGGTCCGAAGTTTGCTTTATTGACATTGTCACCAAGGCTTGTGACAATGAGACTGCACACCTGCAGGACAGGATGACCGCGGGGGTATTGTGGGTGATGCCAACGATGCCAACGAGAGGATAATAAAATTGTGAAACAACTTTTTAATGAGAAACATTTTTTGCACATTGCGCTGCCAGTTGCAGGGTTTCCGGCAACCCAACGGTGGATAGGGGGAGGGGGAGGGGGAGGGGTAGGGGTTGGAAAATGCGTACTGGTAAATTGTTGCTGCTTCTACGGTTGCTGCTGTTACTGTTGCTACTGATGATGTTGATGTTGTTGTTGTTGTTGTAATTATTGTTGTTGTTGTTGTTGTTGTTGTTGTTGTTGTTGTTGTTGTTGCTGTTGTTGTTGTTTCCGCCACTGGCAGCCATTGCCCAGCTCCGGTCAGGTTAAGTAGAATAAAGCAAAGATGCCAGAAACTTAACTTAACTTTGGAATGATGCGGTAATCGCTTGAGTGCGCATAAACATTCTTATTAGCATATTACACCACAGCATATCATATCATACAATATCATATTGTATTTATATTACTATAGCATTCATAAACTGCTCATAAACATTCTAATTAAGCATATAAAACGATATATATCTTAAGTATCTTATCATATTTGCAAGGCATCTTTGAGTTCTCTCACTTAAACTATTTATCTAGAAAAAGAAACAGTAGCCCTCTTCAATTTTTTATCAGACAGTATTTGGATTTTGAATTGTTTTGTGTGCGATATCACATCACATCTATATCTTGTATCTTGAATGAAATGCATGCATTAAAGTTTTTAAATGTGCATTTAAGTTTTTTCAATTTGGAATCGAATCGAAAGTGGTACTCAGAAAAGCACTCTTCAATGTTTGTTTGGCTATTAATGTCTGAATAGCCTCTTACTTAAATGAAACTAGACCAATAGACCACTGACCTTCGCTTAAATAAACGATAATTGTTGTTGATACTCCAGTTCCAAGTATCATTTCAGTGGCAATCGCTTATCATATTTAATTATTTTGTGTTATCTGTAATCTGAAGAGTACTATATTCTTCTAACTATAAAATACATTGACAATCGTATTTAGCAACTTGCTTTTGTAATCTAATATATGTATACTAACTTGGGCAAACAAAATGCAAATATCAATTTGTATATTTTCTTAATTAGCTGATTTTTTTATACTAAAATAAAGTTCCTCAGAATCAAATCTAAAGTGTTTAATTTGGGCACCAGGTGTTGATTAATATTTCAACAACTCCATGGCATTTATGATATGATTCCTTTGTGATTCATTAAATACTCCATTGATATAGTATAATAAACATGCAATACATTTAATATGATTATCTGCGTTTAAGCAACAGAGAGTAATTAAAATTTGGAAATTTAACTAGAAACAAATACAGTTTAACATGAAAATATATACATAAAAGTTGTAATATTAATTACATCAAACCAATGAGAAGTTTAGCAGGCTTTCAAACTTGTTCAGATGAAGTTGTAAATAATCTGAAAGACCCTTAGCACCAGGAGATACTGAGATAGGATACTTGTTGCTCCTGATGAGCTGCAGTTTCCCATTAGCAGCAGCCACAATCGATTTTCGAGCCATGCAAAGTGCAACAGCAACAGCAACAACAACAGCTACAACAGCAACAGCAACAACAACAGCAACAGTAACAACAATTTCAAGTTGCCAGTGAATGGATAAACTTTTTTTTATTCCAGACGATTGACGTGGGCCATTGCCACGCCCAAAGACTCAATGCTCAGTTTAGGGATGGGTGTCGATATTTTAACATTTTTGTTTTTAACAATAAGCAATGCACAAAAAAACTAAAATTGAAAATATTACAAAATAAATACAATTTTATGTGTTAAAATAATAATTAATTTGTAGCACCTATTCGATATCGATATTGAGAAAGAATATTTAATAAAAAATTAATAATCTCTAATGTAAATGAATGGCTAATTCAAATTGTTTCTATATATTATAGTATTTATGTATTATTTTAATCTGTTAGTCAACTGCTTTCATTTGACGTTAAATGAACAAAAATGTAACAAAATGTGAAACTATAGATGGCCATCCCTAGTTCAGTCTTCAATCCTCAGTCGTCTGTTCGAGTTTATGGGCAACAGTCGGGTCTACAATTAACTATGAAAATTTTACGCCGCACTGTAAAACTGCAAACTTTTTGCCTTAATTGCCCAGAAAAGTAACACAAATGAAACGCATCGACGCTTAATTACTTTTGCTAAATGCCAGGGACGTTGCCGTCGACTGTGTTAGGTAAACAGTGGAGGTTGCTTGTGGTGGGAGGAGGGAGAAGGGAGGAGGGAGTGTTTCTTTTCTATACCACCCAACCACCCTTTCCAACCCTTCTGGTTTGTCTGGCCAAGTCTAAGGGCCAACTTTGCTGCATGCGGGCGTTAAAGGTAGTCAGAGGTTCAGTTTTGTGGCACGCTTTGAATTTGCAGCATGGCAATTTACTGCATTCACTTCATAGCATTGGCTTAAACTCCGTCTCTTTTATGCACTTTTTAGCCATGAATGTTTTAGAGTCCACACAAGAATTGCAAGTAGATGAGATACATTTGCATTATAGAACATTCTTATTTGAATGCTTTCGAGAACGATTTTCACAAGAGGTTGAATAAAAATACAAATACTTCAGTCTGTCAATCCTTAATACACTTAGAGTTAGAAAATATGGTATATATTATTAGCCATGTATATCCTATTATATTTATTTACTTAATAATAAACATGCAGTTTGATTTTTAAAAATGTTATTACTATTATTCAATTTATAACAATGCATATTAAATAGCAATAATGACAATCCTTGCTAAATTTATAATCAAGTTTAACAAAAACTAAAAGATATTATATTATTTATAAGGCATATGTTAGTTATTTACAATTAAAAATAAAATAAGGAAGGTACATACATTCAAATAATAATAACAATTAATCAAGTAGAATGTAACATACTATATGTTCAAATAATAATTATGTAAAATAAATAAAGTATAAATTTAAAATCGAAACTTAAGGACAAGATGTAAATTAAGTAATTGAAATTAGAACATAATAATTTCAATTACTTCAGTTTTAATTTAAATTTATACTTGATTTATTTTACATAATTATTCTACTTTATAATTGTTTACTTTAACATACTTTATCAGCGTCAGAAGATATTCTAAGGGTCAAGAGAAAATCGGTCTAAATTTCTCTAGCTTTTCAAATGAAACAGCAAACTTTATCAGCATGGAGTGTCAGAGAGAGAGCAAGAGAGCTACAGAGCGAGATAGAGATAGTAAGAGCAATGACAGTTCGTTAGGAAAAAAAGTATGCAAAATGTGAGTTTCTTTCTCTGTTTGGACTCGAGACTGATTGCTGCCAGCATGTGAGAAAGAGCTCCAGCACGATTTGACTTTTGTCGACGTCACAATTTGAGAAGTTTTGCCCAGCTTGCCAGTCAGTGCAGTGTTGGCTGGCAAACTTGGCCAAAAACTTGTCTGCCACTTGGGTGCAAGTTTTGATTAAAAGCCTCTGCTGCAAAACGCCATTCACGCAGTGCGGCAAACTTTTCTACCACTCGCAGTCAGGAAAATTGTTAATTGAATGCATTTTCGGGGTATGCAATGTTTGCCTTTTACTGAAATGAGGTGGCCATCTGCCGACTGATGTAGCTGGCAGAGCTGGTAGCAGTTGAAATCAGTGCGCAAACTAAACACTCTGCTACACAAAGTCAGTAGGTTTCTAGGCTTAGACCTATTAAGTTTCGCACACCCAAAGAAGGGATCATGTACAGATTTGTAAAATTAATTAGACCTGTAAATGATCCATTTTCTAATACTTGTTTATTAATGATCTTTATTTGTTAAAATCAATCGTTTTCTACTTTAAATTCAATTAAATTAACTGAAGGTTTCGTACGATAGTTTTTTATTATACACTTTTCGATCCAGAACAGAAATTGTTTTGCCAAGCTAAAAATGCAAACATTTCTTTTTATTTTTGAATAGAAATTCAATTCAATGAATTGAATAATTAATTTAGTTCTCAGAACTATTAGCAAACATAAAATTATATAAAAATAAAATATAATACCCTCTGCAATAGAATAGTTGAGTAGGGAAAATTAGAAAGAAAACGAAATTTATATTTTAAGTCCCACAAAAAGAAACAATAAAAATATAGCGCAAGCTAACTTTGGCGCGCCAAAGTTTGGATACCCTTGCAGTGCCCTGTGTAAGCCGACAGATTTTTTACAAAATTTGTTAAATGTTGATTTTTAACCGATCGTTCCTATGGCAGCTATATGATATAGTAGTCCGATTTAAAATTTGGTCAGCCTGTTTAAAATTTATTCAAACACACAATGTGTATATTTAGTTGAGACATTTTGAGAAACAAAAAAGTTTTTCATAGTAAATATTGTTTTCGAACCGATCGTTCCTATGGCAGCTATATGATATAGTAGTCCGATTTACACCAAATTTGGTCAGCCTGTTTAAAACTTAATCAAACACACAATGTGTATAATTGGTTGAGATATCTTGAGAAACAAAAAAGTTTTTCATAGTAAATATTGTTTTCGAACCGATCGTTCCTATGGCAGCTATATGATATAGTAGTCCGATTTACACCAAATTTGGTCAGCCTGTTTAAAACTTAATCAAACACACAATGTGTATATTTCGTTGCGATATCTTGAGAAACAAAAAAGTTTTTCATACTAAATGTTTATTTCAAACCGATCGTTCCTATGGCAGCTATATGATATAGTAGTCCGATTTACTCCAAATTTGGTTAGCCTGTTTAAAACTTAATCAAACACAAAATGTGTGTATTTTGGTTGAGATATCTTGAGAAACAAAAAAGTTTTTCATACTAAATGTTTATTTCCAACCGATCGTTCCTATGGCAGCTATATGATATAGTTATCCGATCCGGCCGGTTCTGACATATGTACTGCGTGCAGCAAAAAGACGGACCTGTACCAAGTTTCATCAAGATAGCTTCAAAACTGAGAGACTAGTTTGCATAGAAACAGACAGACAGACAGACAGACGGACAGACGGACATACAGACGGACATGGCTATATCGACTCAGCTCGTCGCCCTGATCAAGAATATATATACTTTATGGGGTCTGTGAGGCTTCCTTCAATGCGTTGCACATTTCGTGACAAAATTATAATACCCTCTGCAAGGGTATAAAAATAACGCAAGCTATCCTTCAACATATGACAGGTTTTTGATACACTTATCAGTCAGATTTTATGCAAATATAGTTAGATTGTGTAAACCAAACCGATACCAGACACATAATCTGTTAGTTTCGTTGAGATATCTTAAGAAACAAAAAAGGTTTTCCATACTAAAGGTTAATTTTTTTACCGATCGCTCCTATGACAGCTATATAATAAGTACCCAGTTTCATCAAGATAGCTGAGAGAGTTTGCACAGAAGCAGACGGACAGACAGATCGTCATTCAGATTGAGAATATTTATACACACCTCCTGCAATGCGTTACACATTTCGTGACAAAGTTATAATACTCTCTGCTATCGTATTAAAAAAATATGAAAAAGTTTTATTTTTTTATAGAACAAATGCGTTAATTTTTTGTTCTGTCAAAACAATTAGTTGGCTAACTGTGTGTGAATATAAATCGTCTGTATTTTTAGTCCTTAGTCCTGGCATTTATCATTAATGAAGGGATTTACTAAAAGGAGAGGCACAATTGTTGTGGAAAGCCGAGCATCAATTTACTTGGGTGCAACTCACCTGCCGCAGTCTGTTGCAAGTTGCACTTAAAAAGCTTCAGCTGCACTTTACACATGTGTGTGTGTGTGTGAATTGTGTGTGTTTTGTGAAAAGGAAGACTTTAAAGTCCGCCCTTAAGCTTTAAAAGGCATTCATGTGCAACTGACACCGCCTGTCCGCCCCCAGACCAAGTTCTAACTGGGCGTGGCACCTTTTCACTTGAATGAAGTGCAAGCCAGAAAAGTAAAAACCCGAAAATAAAAGCAAAAGCTGCTTCAGATTTTCTATAAAAGCCGAGGCTAACGAGATTTGATGAATTGCAAGTCTTTGTGAATGGAAACTGCAAGAAAACTGTGCGTGGAAAGCGCTTTGCCTTCCCCCCCCCCTCTCACACCCATCAAAGCAAATCCCCAGATAGAAAAAGAAACCCCATTAAGTGGTTTCAGAAGAATAAGAAGGAAGAACGCCCAACAAGAAACAGCAACGAAAAATGCAGTTGACATAAAAGGCGTTCAAAGAAGCCAAAACCAACTCCCACGCCAATAACAGCTACAGTCCAGACAAACTGACAGACAGACAGACAGATAGATAACTCGATGGAAAAAGCACGTGGATATGAGGACAAAGCATCTTGACGAATTACTTGGCAGCTGTTGTTGGGCCCTGAGTTGCACTCAAAACAGCTGGAAGGAAATTTAATTTGATCAACATTTTCATGTTGCTGAAGTGGATTTATAACTGACTTTATGTCAGGTGCAACAGGATATAGTCTGTGAGTTATTTTCAAAGTAACAAGACTGACAAAAAGGGTTCAAGTAAGTTTCATTTATTACGTTAGGAAGATAATGTCTGCATCTCAATAAGTTTGATGAATGTGAATGTTCTTCATCAAAGAAAAGTGTAAAAATATATGTAAGACAAACTATTATTATCATTTCTAAAACGATTTCCCTCTTAACTACTACCATTTTCATCTTTTCTACTACTTTTGTTATAATTTCTACTGTTTTTATTATATCTACAATAATTTCCATCATTCATACGATTTACATAATTTCTATTACTATTTTTATCATTTCTACTACTATATTCAACTTACATTATTACTATTATTTTCGTCACTTTCTGTTATTTATTTCTATTAATTAGTACTTCTTATTTGAGAACGACTAGCGATACTAAATCCCAATAGTTGTAAATTTGTAAATTTATTTAAAGTCAGATTTTTGACTAATCTAACCTCTACAGATTAGTCAAAAATCTTATTTATCTTATCCATGTTGATAAATAAATAAATAAATTAACAAATATACAAATATATATACAAGTTATTTATATACACCACTTTATGTAACAAAGTATGCCATGATTGACATTAGCTTTGGCAACAAGCTTTTGATGCACTTCAAAAGTGCAGCTTGAAAAGCTTTACTCAATGATGAAAAAAGAAAGTAAACAGGCGACTTATCAATGAAGTCGGAAAATGAGGAAAACAATAACTATGCCTTGAATTTAAAGCCAGTTAAACTAGTAAATTGTATGTGTTGTTTTTTAGCATACTCGTAAGATCGAACAAAATTTTTAAGTGAGATGCTCAGCTAACAAAAAGATAACCAGATACAAAGACAGACGGATAGAGAGGGAGAGAGTGAGACCGAGAGAGAGGAAGATGGAAAGATTGTCGATTTCAGCTCTGGGCATGGCCATAGTGTTGCACTCGGTAATGGGTGTCTCTTATTATTTTCTGTTGGCCCGTTGCTCACCTGCACCCTTGTTGGGCAGTTGGCTGTTTGTGGCATGCATCGGGACCGTGTTGCAGGCGGTCCACATATTTCCACAGTGGTGCCGCAACTGTTCGCCATTGTTTCGACTGACAATTGAGACGGCTGTCTGTTGCATAACACTGGATCTGATGCTGACCAAGTTGTGGTGTCGCATCGAGTCGTTGTGTCACTGTGCCATCATTGGTGTCCTGCAACATCTAGTTACCGATGATCACACCTTTGCCTCTTGCGAATATTGGATATTGGGTATAACCACCAGCATTATTGGCTGCTGTCTACTCTGGTTAACACTCTGGGCCACCGCATTGCCATGTAAACTGCATCTTGGCTATAACAATTGGCAGCGAAGTGTTAAGCGTTCCGTTAAGCAAAATATTTGCCAATTGGCTTTCGGCCCGGCGGAAATACAGAACAGGATCGAGGAAAGTCAGGCGAGTTTTACCAGCTGATTAAAGTAGACACTAGACTGGATACTGGATGTTGGAAATTGTCACGGATATCACTGTGAATTTAACAGACATTCAATCATACTTAACCAGCGATTGCACAGTGGTGCCAAATGATAGAAAAGAGGTGATAAAACTATACAGGTCCGAACAACTACTTCATAATTTCCATCTCTTCAACCATCACAATGTCTCAAATTGCTTTTTATGGAAAATTGGATAATATTTAAAAAATTTATTATTTATCTATAATATACTATTTTAAAATTTAGTTTATTGTTTCTTTCCTATAGTTATGAAGATGTAAAGCTGTTTTAGTTAAAAGGATATATAAAATCTACTTTAACTTTATGATAAACTGTGTTAAAGCTTAACTTTGGCCTAAACACAGGGAAACTTGCTCTAAAATACAAATGAAAGGCTAAAATATTTATTATACCCTAGCAGAGGGTATTATAATTTTGTCACAAAGTGACATTAAAGGAGGCGTGTCAGACCCCATAAAGTATATCAATATATCTAGCCCTATTTGCGAGAATAACGTAAGCGCCAAAAAACCAACTTTTCAGGAGACGGCTTTTTCTGCTTATCTGTGCAAGGGCTTGCATACAAATTGGCATAATAAATAGTTCAATTTTTGCATATCTATAAGGATTTAAGCTATAACATATAAACAGATGATGCGTTTTGGAAAGTTGAACCATTTTGCATTAAAAAGGCGCCTTTATTATCGCCAGTAAGGCTCGATATATTCTTGATCAGGACGACGAGCTGAGTCGATATCCGTCTGTCCGTCACATTACACAATAGTGCAACAACAATAGCTTCAGAATTGAAAGACTCGTTTGGATAGCAATTGAAAGACAGACAGAAGCTCAATAGCTTCAGAATTGAAAGACTCGTTTGGATAGCAATTGAAAGACAGACAGAAGCTCAATAGCTTCAGAATTGAAAGACTCGTTTGGATAGCAATTGAAAGACAGACAGAAGCTCAATAGCTTCAGAATTGAAAGACTCGTTTGGATAGCAATTGAAGGACAGACAGAAGCTCAATAGCTTCAGAATTGAAAGACTCGTTTGGATAGCAATT
>JAWNMD010000654.1:0-210646 GCA_035044365.1 Drosophila neotestacea
TGTTCCTTGCTTAACTGATTGCGAAACTAAGAAAAAATCGTAGTGCTCCGGCAACGTGATCACATCATCCACCACTGTTCCTGGTTCGGGATTACGATTGTTAACAAAGTATCTCGTGTTGATTCGCTTGCTAACAATTATGAAAGCTATTCGACAGCCTTCCCCAATTCCGGCAGATTTATAAATTTTGTCCAACTGCACTTTTAGGAATTTGACCTCGCTGTTGAACACCTGGTTCTTGGCCCTTCAAGTCCTCGGTCACCGAGGAATAATAACGTGTGGATGTCTTTATATCCATCGTAGCCACAAGAGCGCCGTAAGACTTGTTTTTGTTCTTCGACGAGTGGCACACGTCAAAGCCAACTGTTATTAATCCTCGCAGTGGCAACTCGATCATCCAAGGTGCTCCCATCAACTTGGCATTCATTTGGATTAAGACTTTTGTGGCTACTGAAAGCAAGAAACCACCGGCTTTTCCCGGGCGTGGAGCAATTGTTTGAAGGGTTACAACTTGTGACGGAACTGGCCGATCAACTAAAGTTCGCTTCTTTATGCAGCTGTACCTGTTAACACAAATTAAAATGATCATTCGAGTGAATCTGAGGATTAGGAAGAACATTAACTCACTTCTCCTTGTTTTGAGTATTGATAAGTATCATCAAAATTTGCGGATCCTTTGCTGCTGCCTTATCGATCGCCTGCGAGTATTGGGCATTGTGATCATCAGGCATTTCGTCGCTGCAAATAATAATTAGAAAAATATTTCAAGTTTTCAATACATTATTACATTACATAACATCTATTTACTTACTATCTTGGCTCGGCGATATTCATCTTCATATTGTTCGCTGCCCGGATGACGAGCTTTACGAACTCTTGAGCATTTTTCCCATAAACTTTGGATCATTATTGCTTTTTAGCTCTATAAAGAATCTCTTAACATTTTATTTAATTTGTAGGAAATAAGTGCCAATAAGTAATGCCCTGTCCTCAATGCACTTGCATTCCGCATTTCTGCATTTTCGGACAAATGCTGCATTTCACCCCATACATTTGATATGGGAGCTAAGGGTGGGAAAAAGTAGCACTCAACCAAAATGCAATTGCATTTCGATGGGACTATTCGGTTTTTATTAGATTTTTGCAATTTATTGTGGACATCGAGACTGTCACTAGAATACAAAAACGAAACAAATAAAACAGCAGACAGGCAAAATGTCCAATGGCTACGAATTGAATTTTATTGGTTTGCTTATGTTTTTACAATTATTTTCAAAAATTAATTATTGTTGAATTAGAAGACAACGAATTATCTGTTGGACCTGTGGTCCGGAAAGATCTTAGATTTGTGCTTGTTTCGCTTAAATAGAGTCATAGACTTTTAGGCTATTCTCACTCACCAACATCTAATATCTTCTGTCGAGATGTTCCCATACTTCTACCCGTGCCGAAATTTTCAACATTGTTCCAACATATTTTTTTTATGTTGGTGTTCCACATAATTTTACTCGATTATTTTCGAATACAACCTAGAAATTCGCCGTTCCCTACGAAAAAGTAAGCAAAGAATGACAAAAATAAGAAGCAACAACAATTCATAAAGTTTAAAATTGTTTTCAATAATTTAACTGCACGTTTTATTTAAAATAAATAATAAATCAAGTACCAGCAGCCGGTGCACCAAAAGGGTGCATTGGACCACAGAAATGGAAAACATGGTGATTGATCTGTGGGCAGACAGTATTAAAGATCTGAGAGGGGTTCGCAAAAACTCTCATGTTTATATGTTTGTATGTATGCATATCCAAGCACTTCAAATGAAAGTCCGTTCTATATTTTACAAGTTGAAAATGATTGCCGGGACATTGTATTGTTTTCCCACTATCTCCTTCTCTGATTCAAGTATTACAACTATCATAGAATCATTTACATCTCATATATTAATTTTTATGCTCTTGATATCTTACAAAATGTATGCCAGAGAGAACCGGACATAAGTATATTTTTAACAATATTCGATTTCCGGTGGAAAAAACTAACAACATTCAATCACATTCAAATCAACCAGAACATACTTCGTTTGGAGAAAATCATTCTCATTCTTTCTGGATCAGAAATAAAATATGGGCCATATTTCGCCCAAAAACCTTGAAATTACCAATGAGTGGAATAACACGCGCAGAGTTTTTTGAGTTTTGGTCAAGCAACGCTAGAACAGTTAAGCTTAACTCAATCCTAGAACACGAAGCTATGATTTTTGGCAATGATATTGACTATATGAAGTTAAGGTTGCACTTCAGAAAATTGTGGTATGACTTTGAATTGAGTGTGAGTGAACCGGATGAAATAATACCAAAAATGCTACAAACCCTGGAAGATGAAACAGTCGAATGGCTAGTTGAAATCTACAAAGCAAGCATAGAGCTACGTACCGACGGCATGGGGAGAAGCTAAGATAATCTTCATTCCAAAGCCAGGTAGAAGAGGGCATGTCCAAGCCAAGGTCTATAGACCCATAAGCCGCACATCCTTCTCTTTAAAGTCGCTGGAACGGATTTTGGACATTCATATCCGCCAGAAAATAGGAGGTAAACAATCATAAGCACAACACGCCTATACAAAAGGAAAATCCACAGAAACAGCACTACACGAAGTAGTGCTTCGGATAGAAACCTCTCTATCTTTCAAACAGTACACAATGGCAACCTTCTTAGATATTGAAGGAGCTTTCAATAACGTTGAAGCGAACTCCATCCTGGAATCCCTCAACGACCTTGAGGTCGAGGGATATATCAGCAATTGGATCGCTACTATGCTGAAAAGCAGGAAGATTACAGCCAACCTGGGTGGCGATAATCTCACGCGGTACGTGAACAAAGGCACACCGCAGGGAGGAGTACTGTCCCCGCTACTTTGGCTAGCTAACATGAACAAAATTTTACACAGCCTCAATCGAGGGGGCCTCCAAGCAGTGGCTTTTGCAGATGATGTGGTACTGCTTGTAATAGGCCCCTTTTTGGACACTATCAGCAATTTAATGGAAGGTGCACTAATAAAGCTTAGCGACTGGGCCAAGTCATGCGGCTTAGGTGTAAACCCCACCAAAACAGAACTGATGCTCTTCACAAAGAAGACGAAAATTCTCAACTTTAACCTACCAAGATTAAATGGTCAAAGGCTAAAGTTATCCCACAAGGCTAAGTATCTAGGTGTAATACTGGACCCCAAACTATCATGGAAATTAAACATAGAGGAGCGCGTCAGGAAGGCGTGTACAGCATACAGTAATGGGGGCTGCATCCATAGATAACTTTATGGATGTATACAGCGGTAGTAAGACCTATTCTAACATATGGAGCAGTGGTATGGTGGCCAGCTCTCTCCATACAATATAACGTTGATAAGCTAACTAGAATACAACGGGCAGCATGCGCAGGAGCAACTGGAGCAATGAGATCCTGTCCCTCAGCGGCACTTAATGTTATGATAAACCTATTACCAATAGACCTACATATAGAAAGCACAGCTGCTCAATCAGCCTTCAGATTGAAGGAGTCAATGTGCTGGAAAGCAAGACAAACAGGACACAGAAACATCCTCAATAGGATTAGAAACTAACTTCGTAAAAAATTTCAAAATAAGAATACCGACCAGAGACGAGTGGGCCACAGAAAACCTGAGTGACACCTTTGCAGTCTCTATCTACACTGACAGATCCAAGATGGACTGTGGTGTGGGGGCCGGAGTATGCTCGCCTAATATGCAAGTGGAAAAGTCCTTTCACTTGCCGGACACAGCAAGTGTATTCCAGGCGGAGGCCTTCGCAATAATGGAAGCAGCCAGGCATCTGTTCTCTGAGCGAGGCCCCTTGGACACAAAGGTAGCACTCTTTTCTGATAGCCAAGCAGCACTCAAGGCTCTTAGCTCGGTCAGTACAAACTCCAAATTAATACAAGACTGCAAAAAGTTACTAAACGCAGCTGGACAAAATAACGATATATCGTTAATATGGATCCCAAGACATAGGGATTTTGAAAAAAAGGAGAAAGCCGACGAACTGTAAGAGACCCAGGCAGACCTGGCCAGCGTACAACCAAAAGCGCGCTGCAGAGCTGCTAAGCAAATCCAGAAAGGACATAGCTAGACTAACAGCCGCAATCTCGGGACACCGGCACATAGGCACCCACGCCATGAAGTTGGGACTATCGTAAATTACTTGCTGCAGAAGCTGTAAAAACATACAGGAGCTAGAGACACCCGAACATTTACTATGTCACTGCCCGGCTTTGGGCAGGGCAGACTTAAATTCTTTGGGACACACGAGTTACAATCCCTGAGTGATGTAGAGCATATCAATCATGACTCCCTCATAAAATTTCTAAACCACAGCATGTGGCTATCGGCAAAGACATAAAAATACATTCATAATCGACGAGGTACCCTCTCTGTGGACCAAAACGGAGCTATGCTTCAATTGTAGATTTGGGCTACCGTCGTAGCCTGATCGCCACTTTAACCTACCTACCTTGAATTGAGTTGGAATCAACCTAGAAGAGATAAATTTAGATTTATGACCAATAATGAGAGGGTACAATAAATGCCGTTCAATATTAAATTGGTGGCGCGCCTTTAACCTCAAGCCGCAGCGGAAGAATTTTAAAACCATTTTCTGATTGCTGTCCAAAATCTAAGAGAAGAATAGTAAAGATTTGCAGTTCAAAATTTATGAAAATCAATTGATTGCAGCGACAGAAATGAGTTTGCGGTGAAATGGACACAACAAAGCTGAATGAGTACAAAATCTGAACTGTTCTTTATTCTTAAAATCCTAGTCTTACGTAACTAACATGAAAATCTTAATTTCTAAGTCGCTTCCAGTCATTGGAAGGACGCCTGACATCTGCTGCATACATTTCAATTTACCTTTCCAGCCGTTCCTATAATTTACATTAGTGACCCTTTTTTAGGTTTCAAGTGCATATTTAAGTTACAAGTACATTTTTGGGGTACAAGTGCATTTTTGGGTTACAAGTGCATTTTTGGGTTACAAGTGCATTTTTGTGTTACATTTTTATTTATACTTTTGCTTAGATCAAATTTCATTGTCCCTTCACTCTTTCGGTGTGTTTTCGGGACATAGTCAATGACTGCCAGATGTTCATGCCTGAACATTCTGCCGGGGGCCTAAACAGGTTATGGCCGTTGATGTCTTCTTTGACGTGCTTATATCATAACATTTAATATCTTAACATTTTATATGGGGCTTGGAAAGGCTATAGCTTGTAATCTTCTTCTTACTACTATTTTTCTTATTGCATACATAATTAGTATCAATATTATAATTAAACCAATACCTAGGGCCAAGTGCCCAGACATATGATGGAACTTAAGTAATTTTAATTGAAAAGTATGGTCTTTAATTTCTTTTAACTTAATTTTTAATTGATCTATTTCGGCTGTATGATTTATTGCGTGAGATGTTAGAGGGTCCCATATTATTTTTAAGATTTCTCCTAATTCGCTTATATATGTTGAGGAAACAGTTTCATACGCTTTTGAATGAATGTTATGGCTTGCTATTAATATATATATATGCAATATGCGTTAATAGTCAATATGCCCTGTTCTACATCAATTATATCAAACATCATATGATATAATGAGCCTATAAATTGAAAGTTTCACGCTTCATTCTTGGGGATGTGTGTGCTATAAATAACTTTTTGTTATTATTAAACTTCTACTCCTTTCTAGCAAAGCAAAATATGTGTCCATATCATAAAAACACAACTAAATTCCAAGAAGACTTTATAATTTCTATTTCACTCTTCGTATCTAAATATATCGAAGCTGTGCGGTTAATGCTTTCGATTACCCATTTGACCGTTGGCAAACAGCACCAGCATAGCTAACATGACTCCTGGTTTTGGAGTTCTGAAAAGCGTGAATTTCTTTTCTGATTTATTAATCAGTGGACATATTTTATTAATTAGTCGTGTAACCAAACCTTTTTTAACTCTAATTTTTGCTACTCTCACTTTTTCATTTTTAGCTTTATGAACCTCTTCAATTTTTCACAGAGGCCATCTTGCTGGGTGGCAGTTCTCAGATTTTATTAACACTATCTGCCCTTCCTCGATATTTTGAGATTCTCTTTTCCACTTATTTCTTTGGTGTAAAGTGTGCAGATAATCTTCTTTCCATTTAACCCAAAACTCTCTTTTTAGCTTTTGAATTATTTTCCACCTGTCCAAGTTCCCGATTCTTTCATCTGTTATGGACTTAACAACATCTAAGTTTGGTCTACAAATTGCAAAATGGCCAGGAGTTAATACTTCCTTATCATCAATATCGCTACCAATCGTGTAAAGAGGTCGTGAATTTAATACTCCCTCAATTTGACATAAGAGGGTTGACAATTCTTCAAATGTCAGACTGCTGTCCCCAATTATCCTTTTTAGATGATATTTCATCGATTTTACCCCAGCTTCCCAGACACCTCCGAAGTGAGGTCCTGCCGGGGGAATAAAACGCCACTCAATCCCATCTCTCTTTAAAATCAGCGCGATTTTAACGTTGTCTCTGAAGGCCTTCTCGTATTCTACGTCTAGTTTTCTTGAGGTTTCTGTGACATGTTTTTCGCAGATTTCTGCCTCTTCATTTTCATTGTCCTCGTCTGTTTCGTCCTCGGCTTCTTTTCCCTCGTCTTCTATTTCCTCGTCTTCTTGGCCCTCGACATCTATTTCCTCGTCTTCTTGGACCTCATCTTCTATTTCTCTGTCTTCTTGGATCTCACCTTCTATTTCTCCGTCTTCTTGGGCCTCATCTTTTATATACTCGTCTCCTTTTATTTTGGCTTCTAATCTTTTTCTTAATTTCGTTACGTCAAATGCTAAATCCATGAAGTCATCATTGCGAAAGATTTCATCTTGATCATTCGCATCTATTTCATCGATTATCCTATGCCAAAGAAATTCTACTTTATTTTTCCTGATGATGCACTCATCAATACCGGCAGTAGCTAATCGTTCAATTGTTTCATGCAGAAACCTTTGAAGCCGTTTTAATTCTTCATTAATTAAGTCTGCGAGTGTACGATTATCATCGTATATACCGAATCGATCAAACAACCGACCATTTTTATAATGTAAGTAATGACCGACTATTCCAAATGTTTTCTTTGTCCATTCTTTTGTAGACTTTTTTAACATAGGGATTGAATCTCTGGAAAGTATTCCAGCATCAATCTCCTTTAGTTCTTTAACTAATAACATTTTTTTTTTAAATGCTACTTATTTGTAACTTAATCGATCACTTATCTCGATCTCCTCCTTGACGCTTTGGTGCTGCTGTTGTTGGTGGTGCAGCTTCTATCTCCCTCTTTGGCTTCTGGTCTTGGCGTCGTCTCAGTATTCCAGTACTTCTTCTCCGATTGCTGTCAATCTTTTTGGTGCCGCTTTAAAATATTGTAGCACACTCACTTTCTGATGTAAGCCTCAGAAACGCTGTATATATTTCCCGATGTCTGCCTCGGAAACGCAACTAACACTTTCACTAATTTGTGTTTTGGTTAGATTTTAACATATTATACCCTGACTCTTACCACTGATGGGGGAGAACAAGGGTTTTTTATTTTTTGCAATCCAGCTTCTTTAGCCTGGATGCTACTTTATGACTCTGTGTCTCTTACTTTACTACCACTTCGTAGACTTTAAGGTGCTGGTATATAACTTCTGTGTCTCTTACCACTGATGGGGAAAACAACAGAGTTTTTGAAAATTTAGCAATCTTTAGCTACAACTTCGTAGACTTTAAGGTGCTGGTTTATTATTTCTGTGTTTCTTACCACTGGTGGGGGAAAACAACAGAATGCTCGAAGGACCAAATGAAATGGACACAACAAAGCTGAATGTGTACAAAATCTGAACTGTTCTTTATTCTTAAAATCCTAGTCTTACGTAACTAACATGAAAATCTTAATTTCTAAGTCGCTTCCAGTCATTGGAAGGACGCCTGACATCTGCTGCATACATTTCAATTTACCTTTCCAGCCGTTCCTATAATTTACATTAGTGACCCTTTTTTAGGTTTCAAGTGCATATTTAAGTTACAAGTACATTTTTGGGGTACAAGTGCATTTTTGGGTTACAAGTGCATTTTTGGGTTACAAGTGCATTTTTGTGTTACATTTTTATTTATACTTTTGCTTAGATCAAATTTCATAGTCCCTTCACTCTTTCGGTGTGTTTTCGGGACATAGTCAATGACTGCCAGATGTTCATGCCTGAACAGCGGTCTTGTGGAAAAAGGGATTCGGCAAAGTTCATTTATGAGTTGGAAAATGCTTCCCCGTAAACAGGTACAACCATTAAGAAATCCAGAACATGCACAGAACTTCCAAAACGTCTAACATCAGACCAATCACTTGTAATTACGGTGGCCACCAAGTTATTAAGGCACCATTACAACACCTTATGGCAGCACTCGAAAATGGTCACTAGAAATGGTCAGTTCAAAGTTTTACCCATTTAATCGTGTCAATAAGTCAAAAGTCTTGTGCTATCCTTCTGGTATGACTGGGACTGAATCACATGCTAAGATAAGTTACTAATCGCTGATAGATACACTGTATAACGGTTGAAAAGTGCCCAAAATTTGTAAATCCGTTTTGAGTTTTTTTTTTTTTTGTAAATTAAAAAAATAGTGAAAAGTATGAAAATCACTTTTTTTTCATTAAAAAAATTAATTACCTCTAAAATAAAACCATTTTTTCGTTTGTCGGGCCAATAATTTTGAAGTTACAACCAAAAGCATGAGTATATAACAAAAATGGTAAATTTAATTTTTTTTCTCAAAAAATTTAAGAAATATATTTTTAAATTGGCAAAAAATAAAACAAAATATTCCAAACTATATTTTTTTGAAAACAATTTTTTCTTTTTTTTTTTTATGTAAAAAAATGAAAAATTTGTGGTTTTGCGTATTTTACGCCCTTTAAGTTGCCACGAAGATTTTATTTTTAGTCCAAAACTTGTTTGGGATATTGGAATATTCACTCGAAATTTCTAGCTGAAAGCTTCTTAAATACGACTGCTACTGATTAATTCCCCCAATTAAATATAAATTTTGGGGGCGGTATAATATAGTAGAAATTACAAACGAAGTTATTCTACTACTACATCGGCTCGGCTGTTGATGCTCATTAAGAATATTTAAACTTTATGGGGTCTGCAACGCCTTCTTCTGTTTGTAAAGCACATATTTATACCCTTGCAGAGGGTATTATAATTTTGTCACGAAATGTGTAACGCATTGAAGGAGGCCTCACAGACCCCATAAAGTATATATATTCTTGATCAGGGCGAAGAGCTGAGTCGATATAGCCATGTCCGTCTGTCCGTCTGTCTGTCCGTCTGTTTCTATGCAAACTAGTCTCTCAGTTTTGAAGCTATCTTGATGAAACTTGGTACAGGTCCGTCTTTTTGCTGCACGCAGTACATATGTCGAAACCGGCCGGATCGGATAACTATATCATATAGCTGCCATAGGAACGATGGGTTTGAAATCAATATTTAGTATGAAAAACTTTTTTGTTTCTCAATATATTTCAACCAAACTAACAGATTGTGTGTTTTATAGAGTTTCATATATCCTTACCAAATTTGGTTCAAATCGGACAGCTCTATCATATAGCTGCCATAGGAACGTTCGGTTCGAAATCAATATTTAGTATGAAAAACTTTTTTGTTTCTTAAAATAACATAACTTAACACACAGATTGTGTGTTTGGTATAGTGTCAAACAGCCTGACCAAATTTGGTGCAAATCGGATTACTATATCATATAGCTGCCATATGAACGATCGGTTCGAAATCAACATCTAACAAATTTTGTAAAAAATCGGACGGCTTATGCAAATCTCTGCGAGGGTATTCAAACTTTGGCTCGCCAAAGTTAGCTTGCGCTATATTTAACTTTTAACTTATCTTCGTAGTGGCGCCATCTATTGAATGGTACGCAACATTGAAGAACAATCTATAGTGAACGGTTTGCACTCAAAGAGTACTGGGTCTCCTACTGTCGAGCATGCTCTACTGTAGCTTACTGCATTTTTATACCCTTGCAGAGGGTATTATATTTTTGTCACGAAATGTGTAACGCATTGAAGGAAGCCTCACAGACCCCATAAAGTATATATATTCTTGATCAGGGCGACGAGCTGAGTCGATATAGCCATGTCCGTCTGTCTGTCCGCCTTCTCAGTTTTGAAGCTATCTTGATGAAACTTGGTACAGGTCCGTCTTTTTGCTGCACGCAGTACATATGTCGAAACCGGCCGGATCGGATAACTATATCATATAGCTGCCATAGGCGGTTAAAAATCAACATTTAACAAATTTTGAAAAAAATCTGTCGGCTTACACAGGGCACTGCAAGGGTATCCAAACTTTGGCGCGCCAAAGTTAGCTTGCGCTATATTTTTGTTTGAAATGCTTAATAGACCGTCTTTGACATTTTAAGGTACAGGATCTACAAATGTTCAGAGATATATTGTCTTACAAATCGCAAAAACTCATAAGAAAGAAAAAATTGGCGAAAATTGCCGCTTGTTACACAGCACAGAAGAAATTTACGAATATAGAGATGCAAGGCTGCCAGACGTGGACATTCTTTGCATTCATTTGTATCACCCATAAGCAAGCTTAATGAAAGCAGCAAGTTTTTTTTTTCCGAACGGCAAGGGTGTTTATTTTTGGCTATTTTAATTACTTTGCACTTGTATGAATTAACTTCTGCTCAACAAGTCAAGCAAGCTATACCCTCTTAACACTGGGCTGAATCCTTGGATTTTTCCGTTAAATGTAATGCTAGCAGGGAATGAAACCGAAAAGAATTTCGGTTACGGTTCCGGTTCCGGTACGTACCGAAACGAGTATTTCGGTAAAAGGTTCTATTTCGGTGTTGTCCTTTCGGTTCCGGTTCTCGTATCGGTCCATACCGGTACAGTAAAGTAATTTTTAAAAAATTTAAAAGTAAAGAAAATCGAATTTTATCAACAAATATTTGTGTATGTATAAACGTACAAATGCATGCATTTTAGCATGTTAAGTCTGACATATAATTCGAGAAATTTTTTTACAGTGCAAAACCATGTTCGTACGAAAAATAACAGACAAATTTTTTTAAATGACCGAAACCGTACCGGTACGAACGTTTCGGTTTTCGGTTCTTAAAAAATAATTTATTTCGGTTCCGGTTACGGTTACGGTATTTCATTTGAAACGGTTAATTTCGGTTAACGGTTCCGGTTCCGGTTACGGTTTCATTCCCTGAATGCTAGGCTTACATTGCCGCAACAGTGTGCCAGGGTGTTTTGTGGCAGCTGTGCCTGTTTGTGGCCTGTGCCAGAGTGTTCACATTGGCCGGCACATATGTATATTGTGCTCTACAGAGCTGTGCCAGGTACTGTGTCAGTCTTCAATGTGAACACTACTGTCACACAGGGCCACAAGGCGACACAGATTGTTCAAATGTTCGCAGCAGTGGAACTTATAACAAGATCGTAAACAAAAAGCAAGTTCCACAAAAATAATTACAACAAACTTTTGGCGCGTTTATTTGAAATGCAATTAAATTACCATTTTGCAATTACCATTCAGTGACATTCCGAATCTATCGACAACCTATAAATGACAATGAAGACGTAAGGAGTCGGATTTTCTCTGGAAAGTGACAAACTAAAACTACAGATATTCGAAATATTTCTAATTATGGGGGCGAGCCAAATAACTAGAAAGTTTGATCTTTTCGGATCCGTGCGCACACTTTTCGAAAATTTGTGTGGAGTATTTTACAGCTTTCCAGTCAAATAACTATACATTCCTTCTTCCGCCCGAGTCAAATTGGGTTTGTCCACCCAACAAGAGTGCTTGCCTCGTCTTCATCATCATTGAGCAGCCATAGCCCAATACAAGCCATCGCCGCTAATGCAATCTCTCAGAAACATATATGTATCTTTCATTTGAATAATAAAAACTATTAGACTCAATCACAAAAACACAAGAAAAGGACACATTTACCTATATTGTTCTAAAAATACCGCAAAAATAAGAAGAAAACATATAAATTTATATTTTATCAAACACCAATTTCATCAATTACTCGCTAAACGATAAAAAATGTTATCTAAATGTGCCAGAAAAACCAACATGCTCGTTTTGCCTGCTACAGGAAAATATTGTTCATTTGAGTTGCTTTCAAATAATTTGTGTATCTTCTGTGACAGCCTTTGGCACAGAAAATCTGTGCCAGCAAAGGACACTGCCATTCACATTGCTGTGCCAGCTAATTTCTGTGGCACAGCATTAAGTGTTCACATTGAGCTGTGCCCCTGTGGCACTGTGATGTAAGTTTCGATAAGTCATCGATGTAAATGGTAATTAATTATGTTAGCCCTGAAAATTTAACATTTTTATTTCGTTTTGTAAACTAGCGGAAAAATATATTTTAAAAAAGCCAGAATTCCCGCTGCCCGCTCTTTACATATTTTTCCCGCAATTTGACTTTGAAAAATGCTAGATTTGACGGGAAAAAAGCTGAATTTTCAACACTGGTCAGCACATTGTCTTTTGGCATATGTAATACACACTATGATCCAAACCTGTTTTGAAAATTTCATCCCAATCGGATGATAAACGCAAAAGTTGAAAAACAGCTACATTAAAACAAAAACTACACATGAAAAAATTTTTAAGTCAATTTTCGGCATCAGGGGGCTCATATGTATCAAAATATGTGATTTTTGGCCAGGGGCTATTTTGCTGTAGTCTAGTGTTGTTTATATTCTAAAAATTCGTAAATTAAGGCAGACTGGATTTTTTATATTCAATTCTCGTTACGTAACTTTATAAACATACATTACGAAACAGAGGTGCACATTAACCGTTATTCTATATATGTCATTAATAATACAATTTATCTTTTACGCGTCAGTTTTTTGTTTAAAAGTCGTTTTGTGCATGTAGAAATGTCTTAAGAGATTAGCTTTACAACTGAATTCTTTATGACAAACATTGCAAATGTTTGAACTGTCGCCAGTGTGTGTTAACTGATGTATTTGAAGTGATTTTCGAGCGGCAAAGGCCTTTCCACAATCTTTGTAATCACATTTAAATGGACGCAACTGCAGATGCACTGCATCATCATGATTTTTCAAGTGACAAAGTTTTGAAAATTTTCGTCCGCACTTGCTACATTGGTATCCATCCCTATTATTGTGTCGGATGAAATGTTCATCCAGTTCTTTTTGGCTTGACTTGCCTTGGGAACAAACCGGACATCGAAACTGTATATCCGCCGAGTGATTTTTTAAATGACGGTTTAACTCTGCCTTCTGCCGAAATGTTTTTGGGCAAATATTACATTGGAATGGACGCTCATTCGTGTGACCCATTAGATGAACTCGTAAAGTTTTGGGCAAACCAAATGATTTCTCACAGTAACTACATTTATAGGGTCGTATGCCTTCATGCACCGACCTTATATGATCTTTAAGGTGATGTTTTTGTTTGAACTCCCGTTGACAATAAGAACATTTATTATCTGCTTTGCAATGTACACGATAAGCATGAGTTCGCAATTGAGCTTCTGACTTGTAATCCTTATAGCAAGTGTTACATGTAAATAAACTCTGGACTTCATTAATATTATCAGTTGATTGGTTCTTGTTTTGATGCCTACATTTGTGTGATTCAAATGACGGTAATTTCCGAAATGTTCGACAGCATTTCTCACAGCGTCGAAATGATATTTGTACACTTTCCTCATTATATGAAATGGATTCCTTTGAGTCTATGTCACTCAACTCAAAGGGACCATATTTTTCATTGGTTACGCCAATAATTATATTATCAATTTCAGGTTCACTGTCGTTGTCAAAAATATCTTCTTTCTCTGTCATGCTGCCAGGCTAAAAATTAATTTTTAATTCAATTAATATTTAAGAATTTATATTCAAAGTTCTTATTTACTTACTGTCTTTTCAGTTACTTGTGAACCATTTATTCTGAAACTTGGTTCTGTTAAATTGTCTGTATTGGACAAAATTGTTATATAATACTGCTGACTTTCTTGTAATTGTCTTTGAAATTCAAGAAACGTTTTCGACTTTTGGGAACAAAGCTGACAGATGCTTTTGGGTTGTACAGTTGAAAAGCTTAATTTTTGGAAACCCACATCTATAAAGATAAGACTAAACAATTCCTGTAGCTCCGTTTGATTTAGTAAAGATGAATCATTTTCTCGCTTAATTTTAAAGCATGTCACACAAATCATTTTCAAGTTTTTCCGATTAATTTCTTTGTGGTCCTCTTCCGTCAACTCATTTAATGCGATACTGCTGCAAATGGACATCTCAGCGAATTTGCAAAATACGAAAACTTTTGTGTAACAGGAGTGACACAATTGTTTTGGCAATGCCAAATTCATTGTTTCCTTTGAGTGCGTTCCACTTGCCATTG
Source organism: Drosophila neotestacea (assembly GCA_035044365.1). NCBI lineage: Eukaryota > Metazoa > Arthropoda > Insecta > Diptera > Drosophilidae > Drosophila > Drosophila neotestacea. The sequence continues at coordinate 14,520 of JAWNMD010000654.1, forward strand.
CATTAAAGACGCGTAAAAGGTGTGGATCATTTTTAAAATCATGATGCAGGTGTTTCAAATCTCCGAATTTTGGTAAAACCTGTAAGCAAGCAACGCAGAAGTGGTCCACTGATGCACGAGTTATCGGTAACATTTCGGTTTCTTTATATGTACGATATTCAATGAAACAGCTGGGTAACTAAAACGAATACTTGAACATTAGCCACAACTATCTGTTTGTGTTCAAACAAATTACATACTACTTATGTACTAAATTTCATTTCTATTTGTTTCCTGACCAAATTTTTGAGAGAGTAAAACGATATTCGTACCAAGAAGAATGCACTCCGTAGAGGTGCATCGACATAAATATCGATAGTTTCATTAAAGTATTTTTTTTGTTTGATTTAAATTAATTTATTGTAATGAAATAGAAAAATATATGTACTAATGTAAGTGATTTCAACATTTAATAAATAGCAGGCCTTATTATTTGTATATTTTGTTAGTATAATTGGTATTATTGTATCGAAATAATACAATGGTGCTATCGATATTTTTGCATCTCTATTTGCTACCACATACATAAATTCTGCGGCTGCTCTGCGGCATAATCGTAGAAGCAAGGTTTTAAAAGTGTTTTTTTTATTGTAAAAGCTAGACTTAAGCTTATGGAAAACGGTGTGGAAAATGGTTTATTGCCTAGTTGCGACCAACTAGAAGCTCGTGAAAATCAAATGGGCAGCAGTACTGATGGAGAAGGGGAAGGCGAACGCGACTCAACAACACAGCCGCCTCAAACAACAAATGACGATGTAAGTGACGGCGATGTGGATGGGGAACGCGATATGTCTGTGTCGGATGCGGCTGAAGCAGAAGCCGAAGTAGACACTGAGCCAACTCCAGCTGAAAATGTAGCACCCTGTCAGATATCCATCCTAGAGGATAGTTTGTGTGAAAAAGATGTAGACAGTGATGTGCTTGATGACGAGAATGATGATGAGGTAAACACTAATCTGTGCTTATAAAAAAAATTCATTGCTAGTTAAATTTAAATTTAAATAAAATATAAATGTTTTTGGGAACAGGCAAAAGAGAACTACGAGGGATTCAATGGCACCGGGCGCACGGTGACCCTCCAAACATTAATGGCTGCAGGTGTCTTGCAACCTGGAAAATCGCTAATGACAATAGATTACCTTGGACAAAAATTTGTCGGAGATCTGTTGCCGGATGGTAAAATTAAATCTCAAGAGACTGAAACCATATTTCTAACGCCTAGTGCTTGGGCCATGCATTGTAAGCGAATCATAAATCCCGAAAAGAAAAGTGGCTGCGGTTGGGCATCCGTAAAATATAAAGGGAAAAAACTAGATGCCTATAAAAATACGTATTTGCGAAAGTGTGCTTTACAAAAGGAATCAACTCCTGAGGATGGCGACATAGGTATAGGTCCTGAATTTTATAGATAAAGACAGATTAAAGTTCAATATAATAGATCTTATTTTTAGCTAATACAATAAATTTCTTATATTTTTTCTAGATGCCGAGCGAAAAACGGATTCCCCAGATCTGGTTGTGAAACGCACAGTATTTCCGCACAACACTGTGGCCAATCGCAATATAATACAGTAAGTTGTAATATTATTCAATTTAAAATAATGAAGATTTTTTAAAATACTCTTTACTCTTCTTATAGCGATGCCAATATGCTGATTGAGGCCGTTCCCTTTACATCTGTTGGCAAATTACAACCGTTTCTGTTGACCATCACATCATCCGCACTGTTATTGGCCGACTTTCATTGTCATCTGACAGTGCGCGAGGTGTGTGGCTATTTGGGAGGAACTTGGGACATGAACACGCATAGTGAGTCCGGCCTTAAGATGTGCATTCTATTATTTGTTTCGAAATTAATATGATATGTATTTTTTTTGTAGCTTTGACAATAACGAAATCATATCCATGCCGTAACACACGATTTGATCGACAGCGTGCCGGGGAAGTGGAGCGTGACATACAGAAAATGATGGTACAAGATCAAGTGCTGCTCGTTGGATGGTATCACTCGCATCCCAAATTCCAGGCTGAGCCAACTCTACGGGATTGCGACTCACAACTAGACTATCAAATTCGAATGCGTGGCGCGAGTGATTTAACTTATACTCCATGTGTTTCACTCATTATTTGTAAGTATTTAACAATAGTTAACCTTGCCTTAATTATTAATCAATTACTTATGATTTATTAGCACCTTATTATGAGGAGAATCCAACCTTGGAGTCTGTAGTCAAGTGTATATGGATTGTGCCGCCGAATGAAAACAAACAGTCAATGGAATACGGACGACCGATGTTAATGCAATATTCGGTGCTGCCCGATAAAGAGATACCAGAAGAGGTGCGCACAGATATTCAATCTTGCGTCGATTATTATACACAATATCGCGGCGAGATTGTCAAGTTTCGTAGCATTTACAACAACGATGTGACGTACAATGAAAAATTGAAGAACACGCTCTATCCAAAATTCCCATCAAAGCAAAGTGATAAGGCGTTATGGAATTGGTTATGTGCCGTCCTAGACTGTGAGCAGGAGGATGATTTTATACCACCGAAGACCATAAAGATCATTGACAATGATGACAATGAAATGATAGTTAAGACGGAGATGCAGCCCCAACCTGATGCAGTTAATGAAATTAAACTGGAGCAGCAGCAGCCTAAAGAGGAACCTTTGGGCGAGATTGTACAAATAAATTCAGTTGAGGATGTGGCACGTAAAACAGAGGAAGAAACCTCATTGCAGGCTGAACAGAAAGCGAGTGAGTTGAAAGTAATGTCATTGCAGGAACAACTTTGTATGCCGTCAGGACTTAATATGAATCCAGTGCGCATGTTGTCACCATTGGCAACGCCCAATCCAACGAACCACTCGCCAGCTGCGGCGTCAAATGTCGTTATACCAACCATACCACTGAATGCTGCAACCACGCAACTGTTGCCACCGCAGGTGCCATCATTGAATAGTGCAACAGCTGCTGTCGTGCAATCTGCTTCACCCCGTGACAGTCCAACAAATATACAGCTACAATCGAATGCTGCCAGTCCCGCTAAGTTTGAGCTACCTGTGCGGGCCTCGCCCTCGCCGGCTAAGTCGGATGCCTCGTCGCACACATCCCGTACGCGTAATTCGCCTGCGGCAAGTCCGGGCAAGTTCAGTGTCAGCGACATTGCCCGAAATAGTCCGAGCTTGACACCGAATAAGTATGATACGCTGGCCACGCCTGTCGTGCCGCCTTCGGCTGCGTGTTTGCCCACGGCCAATGATCTGATGGCTGCTAGTCTGGCACAGTTAGCTGGACAATTGCCGCCCAATTTTCTACAGGCAGATCTGGCTGCGCTTTTTCAGCAACAACAGCGAAAGGATTATGGCAGTTCATCGCTTAATCAACTTGCTGCTGCGGCAGCTAAAGTTGGTGGCTCTAAGCAGTCAAATAACGCGGCAGCGTTGGGTAATCTAAGTGATCCCAATGTGGCAGCTGCAGTGGCTGCCTATTCCAATAGCTTCAACATGCCAATGCCAACGGTCAGCAGCAATAATAACAACAATAGTGGCAGCAACACGGGCAGCAAATCAAAAATAGAACGATCATCCAAATCGTCAGCATCCTCATCATCCTCGAACTCTAGCTCATCCTCGAATTCGTACAAAACGAAGCTAATGAAGGAGCTGGACGAGCTCAAGAATGATCCTCTGAAGATGAGTGAACTGATAAGGTCGCCAGAGTATGCAGCTTTATTGCTGCAACAAGCAGAGGCATTGGGTGCCACAACTCTAGGCACATTGGGATTCGGATCGGATTTAAGTTATTTAACGGGAAATCAGCCAGTTACAAATACAACAAGCAGTAAATCTTCAAAATTAACAACGGCAACATCATCTTCGGCCTCAGCAGCAGCTGCTGCAGCGGCTCTCAATGCCGACTACAACAATTTAATTCAAGCGTCCAAGTTGCTGGGCTATGATTCCTACATGCAACAGCAGACGAAGCAAAGCAATGACCTTAATGCGTTCCTACAGCAACATATGGCAGCAGTTGCTGCTGCCTCAATTCCACCGCCGCCTGTTGCCACCAGCAGCAGCTCGAAGAAACAACAGCTTCAGCAACAACAACAGCAGCAACAACAGCAGCAGCAACAACAGCAGCAGCAACAACAGCAGCAGCAGCAACAACAACAGCAGCAGCAACAATCCGCCGCAGATTACACAGCATTGTTGCAGACTTATACAAAGTTGTTCGATCCCAACAATCAGTTTGCCGCCGCCATGGCCTCTACTGGCAACAAGCACATGAGTGGAGCACATAACGAACTTTCCGCATTGTTGGCTGCTGGCGCTGGCGGCATTAACGTGGTTGCTGGTGGAGGCGGCAGCGCTGTTAGTCTCAAGCAAAAGCAGAAAGACATACAATCAGATATGTTGAATCAATTGCTGCAATTGGAAAAGCAGGATTCAGAGATTAAAGCATTGTTGTATCGTCAAAATAAAGCAGCTGCTGATTTGGATGCTCTCTTTGCAACCCCATCGGGTGCTGCAGCAGTGGCAGCTGCAGCTGCTGGTAATACCGTAAAATCAGGCAACAGCTCGGTAGCTACTGCCACAATTGCTACAGGCGTGCCATCACCATCAACTTTGTCCAATTCAGCAGCTTATTACAATGCCTTGGCACAGGAGAAGATGCAGGATTATGCGGCATTCTTTCAGCAACACCATGGCAAATACGGCATACCCGATCCGCTCTCCAAGTCAACGTTAGCTGCTAACAATATGTTCATGTCGCCATCAGCGCTGTTTAAAATACAGCAGGAATCACTCTCAGCCATGATGATGAAGCCGCCCAAATCGACAACACCATCATCGGCACGCACCAGAGAATCGTCTGCATCCCCAGCTTTGGAACGCCTGACGCCTACCAAGTCCATTAGCGGAGGCGGTGGTGGAGGCGGTGGCAATTCCAATTCGGGAAGCAAATACAACTTTAGTGCCGTTGACTTGGCCATATCCAGTGTGCCCTCAAACACACCCTCACCGGCGCCATCCGATGGCAGCAGCGGCTCCTCGCATCGTCGTCCATCGCCGGATCTGAGTCGTCTCTATGGTGAATTGGCACCACCAGGTGCACTTCTGGGCAATGCCATGCCCAAGAAACGCATGGAGTTTGCTTCAGTTGCCGATTTGGCAGCTCCACCTCCAGCGAAAATACCGAAAAATAATGTTGGGGATGATGTTTTAAATTTATCACACGATTAGGATAGGCGATTCGGGCGCTTCTCCTATCGAGCGTATGCCCCAGTGAACTCAGTATTTCCTCAACAGTATATATCTTTAATCCTCAATATATAATGTCATGCGAATCTCTCCCCAAACTCCAAACAAAAAACGTCTTCTTAATACAATTTCCAATTTTTTTTTACAAAGGCAATTGCATACATTTGGGATTGTAAAATGTAAAAATTAAGATTTCAATTCATTCAACAGATAAAACAGACAGAAGCAATATGGAAAACATTATTTAGTGTTTCAACAATGAAAAGTCTCAACTAATTAAACGGATTCTTTACTTATATCCAAATCTAATTGAGATTCAAACTGCATTGCTGATCATTTGTAATAAATTTGATATATTTGCATGTAGATAAATACATATAAAGCATTACAACTGCAGATACATATAAAGATAAAGATACAAATACATATGCATTGCAACCCTAATGTTGGGTATATTTTGTGCTTGATGTCCTTAAACATTTAATTTATGTTATCTACTATTTTAGGTTTAATTAATGCACAAAGGTACTTTAGGTATTTTAATATAGTACATTCAGAGACACACTTACACATACATCCACACAATGCAAACATAAATATACATATAAAGTGTAATACCTACTACATAATTTCAAATTGACTTTGCCGCAATAAAATATATAAACTAGTTATTTAGTGTACAATACTAAATAGTAAATTAACAAATGACTTTATGATCATATGGTAAGCAAAATGGAAAAACTAACTATGAAGAATGAATACTCTGGAAATTAAGAATCTTTAATTAGTGGAATTTGGTGAGTTAGGTCGTAATATCGACACAAAAATGGAAACGACGATAGATTTTTTCTAGTATTATTTGTGTCCTTAATATTTCTTAAAAACTCATGTCTAAACATAGATGTCGACATTTCTAGGATATTTAGCTGGGCCCAGAAACTGAAACATACAGCAATTTATACAAGGAACATGCCCCCCTATTGACAATGGAAAACTATGCCGCATTCTAAATTGTACTAAAGCAACATCTGTAGAAATTGATGCTTTATTAATTAACTGCTCAAAAATACTTTAAAATGTTAAGTTTTGACACACTTCTTTCAGTGCATTACATATTAAACAACAAAACTATCATACTATATGCATATGGTAAGCAAAATGGTGAAAACTTTTGTTATTGTCCACTTGAATATTTGTATAAAACCAGCTCAACTGCTATGCAAAATATTATCTGTGTGTCACCTTAGAGATTAACAACAACCTGAGTGACAACAACAATAATGAGAAGTGTGGCTGTGATAAAGATGCATAGAAAAATACCTGGGGAGCAGGTGTTTTCGACCCGTTTAGATCTCTTAAAAGGGGACCGGCTTATCACATCATATAGCTTCGCCAGCAGATACATATGTTGATAATCATTTGAAAACTAGTTATTTTAATAATTTAGTGATTGCCTATTAGGTATCCTCTATAAATACATATAAAGTACATATTTATTGTACTACATTCATATATCTTTTATATATACTAATACGCAATCTATTGTTCTAAACGTCTTTTGATTAGAAGTGTGCCTAATATACCCTTTTTATTTATACTACAGGGTATAATAAAAAACAAGTCCCTTGGCATGCCGATCATATAAAAAGCCGTGTTTTCGCCCGAGATACATAAGTCTGTTTTTCACTCCCGTCGCGAACTAAAGAACGACACATGTCACAATACAAGGTAAATTCGAGCAGTAATTGTAAATAACTGAACCAGAATCTATAGAAATTATAGAAATTAAAAAAAATATATATCGTGATAAACTAAGAAAACAAGTGTTTATATATATAAAGAGTTTTTTTTTAAGTTATGCGATTTTTTTTTGGTGCTCTTACTTTTTACATGATATTTCGTGAACAGCGCAACCAATCTTAAAAAGCTTTACAGATTCCAAAAGATAAAAAAATGTATCTACTACATATTCACTTATACATTGTTTTTTATTTAAATCAATAGTTTAACAAATATATATTTTTAAATAAAGAAAATGATGATTTATTTTGTTTTTTTTTTTAAGATTTTTTGACTTTAAAGTTCAAGGAAAATTAAAAAAAATATTACGTCCTTTTTGTTTTTTTTTTAAGGTAAAGTTAATGGCTAGAGGAATTAATTAGGCGTCGTTTAAGGTTTTACTCATTGACATCATTTAAATCATCAGTTAAATGGTAAAATGGTTTTATGACTCCCTTGTCAAATGACTCCATTCTGTGCAAACTAATCTCTTAGTTTTAAAGCTATCTTGATGAAACTTGGTACAAGTTTTATTGTTACATGCAATACATATGTCGGAACCAACCGGATCGGATCACTATAGTCAGGATTCCGCAAGGAAATTACATTTGTGAAAAAACTTGTCTGCCTATAAAAGGCTCTAACTTCACTATCTTACCGACTATTTAAATGAGTAATACCTTAAGCGACGCCTATTTAATGCCTCTAGCCATTTAACTTTAAAAACAAAAGAACGTAATTTTTATACCCTTGCAGAGGGTATTATATTTTTGTCACGAAATGTGTAACGCATTGAAGGAGGCCTCACAGACCCCATAAAGTATATATATTCTTGATCAGGGCGACGAGCTGAGTCGATATAGCCATGTCCGTCTGTCTGTCTCGTGTGTCCGTCTGTTTCCATGCAAACTAGTCTCTCAGTTTTGAAGCTATCTTGATGAAACTTGGTACAGATCCGTCTTTTTGCTGTACGCAGTCATATGTCGAAACCGGCCGGATCGGACAACTATATCATATAGCTGCCATAGGAACGATCGGTTGGAAATAAACATTTAGTATGAAAAACTTTTTTGTTTCTCAAGATATCTCAACCAAATATACACATTGTGTGTTTGAATAAGTTTTAAAGAAGCTGACCAAATTTGGTTTTAATCGGACTTCTATATCATATAGCTGCATGAGGAAATTTGGTCAGCCTGTTTAAAACTTAATCAAACATACAATGTGTATATTTGGTTGAGATATTTTGAGAAACAAAAAAGTTTTTCATACTAAATGTTGTTTTCGAACCGATCGTTCCTATGGCAGCTATATGATATAGTAGTCCGATTTACACCAAATTTGGTCACCCTGTTTAAAATTTAATCAAACACACAATGTGTATATTTGGTTGCGATATCTTGAGAAACAAAATGTTTATTTCCAACCGATCGTTCCTATGGCAGCTATATGATATAGTTATCCGATCCGGCCGGTTTCGACATATGTACTGCGTGCAGCAAAAAGACGGACCTGTACCAAGTTTCATCAAGATAACTTCAAAACTGAGAGACTAGTTTGCATAGAAACAGACGGACAGACAGACAGACGGACAGACGGACCGACGGACATGACTATATTGACTCAGCTCGTCGCCCTGATCAAGAATATATATACTTTATGGGGTCTGTGAGGCTTCCTTCAATGCGTTACACATTTCGTGACAAAAATATAATACCCTCTGCAAGGGTATAAAAATAGACACTCCAAACCCATGGAAATAGTATTTTAATTTTGTGCAAACTTTTGACTAGTGCTTTGAAATATAGGTAAACCTAGTAGCTCTGGGATGTATGCAAATAAAAGATAAATAAATAATAAGAATATTTAATCCTTGTGAGGTTATGTTTGCCTGCGGATCACTTTTTACATTCTTATTGAATTTAACAGGGTTCTGATGCTGAGTAAGAACACCTACAGATTTACTTGCTTGAGATTTTGTGATAGTTAGTGGTCCATCAAGAACTAGTTTTCAAAGAAGTCGTGCTTAATGACTTGCAATTCTACTTCAAAAGCAAACTTAATTAACATATGTGTTTTATTGAATTTTTAAACCGCGCTGAAAAAGAATCCACTGATTTCCCCTTAAAAATTTCTAGACGAATATTCCTCTAAGCTCATGGTCCATCTTTTCTCGTATTTTAACAAAACTCAGAGACTACAAAACTCGTTATATTGAAATATATCGATCGTTATACTAAAGGAAAAAATGTCGTATGCCAAGACATTTTATTTATTTATTTTTTTGACCCAGTACTTCAAAAAAGAACAAATGGGTCTATTAAATTTGTGGAAAAAAATGTGCCTAACAGGCAGAAGAAGGCGTGGCAGACCCCATAAAGTATATACTGATATATATTCTTGATCAGCATCAACAGCCGAGTCGATAAAGCCATGTCCGTCTGTCCGTCTGCCCCATTTTTGAATTCTTAGATCTCAGAGACTATACGAGCTAGAGACACCAAATTTAACATGTACGTTCATCTATATCTTGCATTGAACGAGTTTGTTTTAGAATACTGCCACGCCCCCCTTTGCCCCCAGAAATTAAAAAATAAAATTTCAAAGTCAAAATACAAGAGAATATAATGTAGCGCCTTAGTTTTTGGTACATATAATATACACTATTGTCCGAATCTGTCCTGAAAATTTCATTTAAATCGGATGATAGAAGCGAAAGTTATTTAACTAACAATGTTACGAGCAAAAGGAAGAAGAAGAGATGATAGCGTCCTCTGTGTTTATCAACTGATATCTTCGTAGTGGCGCCATCTATAGAATAGTACGCAACATTGAAGAGCAATCTATAGTGAACACATTTTTTTTTTCTTTTAAGGTTCTTGCCCAAAAATTACTTTTTATGATACATACATACATACGAACTTAAAAGTTAAATAAATCGACTTTAAAAATACGAGATGTTTCCCTTTAAATTCGAAAAATTGTCACGTTCGACATTTTGCCCATTGTATTATATTTGAATATTTAATGTTTTCATAATATTTTTAATATGAACTGGTAATTACAGTACCTCTCGGGCTTTGGCTCACATTTCACATCAGAGGACGAACGTTGTCCAAACTCCTTACCCATAGGTCAGAATTCACCACAAAAGTGTCCATATGGCCTTTATGCGGAACAGTTGTCTGGATCGGCATTCACTGCGCCACGAAAGGAAAACGTACGAACTTGGGTATATAGAAAACTTCCCAGTGCGGTCCATAAGCCGTTTCAATGTTATGAAGGCTCCAAGTATTTGTGTCAAAACTGGGATGAACAGTCCCCAAATCCAAATCAGGTAAGGTTAAATCTATTGTTGTATTATTTTAAAAATTTTAAACATAGCTTTATTCTAAATATAATTTTGTAGATGCGCTGGAAACCATTTGATATACCGACTGTAAATCAAAAAAGTGTTACTTTTGTAGAGGGGCTTTACACTGTATGCGGTGCTGGCGATACCAGGATACGTCATGGATTGGCTGTCCATATTTATCTATGTAACGCTTCCATGGAAAATGCTGGGTTTTATAATAGCGATGGTGATTTCCTCATAGGTGGGTATAAATGGGGCGTTTTGATTTTTTTTATTTAATAATATATGTATATATCGTATTTGTAGTACCACAACAAGGAATTCTGGATATTATAACAGAACTTGGCCGCATGTGTGTTGCACCAAATGAGATTTGTGTCATTCCCCAGGGTATACGTTTTGCAGTGAAGGTCAACTCGGAAAGTAGGTAGGTCTTTTTATTTCCTGTGTGGTGGAAAGGTGGAAAGTATGTTCATCACATTTTTAATTATTTAAAAAATGCTTTTTGCATGGAACGGGTTTTTTCTGCCTTAGACTTAAGGCTTTACAGACTGAAATAATTATCACAAAAATTACCAATTCATACATACATAGTTATGTATATGAAACTTGTTGGCATTTTTATACCCTTGCAGAGGGTATTATATTTTTGTCACGAAATGTGTAACGCATTGAAGGAAGCCTCACAGACCCCATAAAGTATATATATTCTTGATCAGGGCGACGAGCTGAGTCGATATAGCCATGTCCGTCTGTCTGTCCGTCTGTCCGTCTGACCGTCTGTCCGTCTGTCCGTCTGTCCGTCTGTCCGTCTGTCTGTCTGTTTCTATGCAAACTAGTCTCTCAGTTTTGAAGCTATCTTGATGAAACTTGGTACAGGTCCGTCTTTTTGCTGCACGCAGTACATATGTCGAAACCGGCCGGATCGGATAACTATATCATATAGCTGCCATAGGAACGATCGGTTGGAAATAAACATTTAGTATGAAAAACTTTTTTGTTTCTCAAGATATCTCAACCAAATATACAAATTGTGTGTTTGATTAAGTTTTAAATAGGCCGACCAAATTTGGTGTAAATCGGAGTACTATATCATATAGCTGCCATAGGAACGATCGGTTAAAAATCAACATTTAACAAATTTTGAAAAAAATCTGTCGGCTTACACAGGGCACTGCAAGGGTATCCAAACTTTGGCGCGCCAAAGTTAGCTTGCGCTATATTTTGTTGCTAAAATTACTGAAGACACACATGTACTTGGGATCAATTCTGTTTGGTTACTAATAATTTCAGAGGCTATATACTTGAGGTATATGATAATCACTTTTGTCTACCGGATCTGGGTCCCATAGGCGCTAACGGTCTGGCCAATCCGAGGGATTTTGAAACACCGGTTGCTTGGTTTGATGAAGCTAACTTTAAAGGTTCGACTGAACGACTATATGTATTGCAATTTACTTAGTTAAATTAATTATTTTCTTTCTAGAATTTCAAGTAATATCGAAATTCCAAGGCAATTTATTTGTGGCTAAGCAGAATCATACTGTTTTTGATGTTGTTGCCTGGCATGGCAATTATGTGCCTTATAAATATGATCTATCTAAGTTTATGGTCATAAATTCGGTTAGTTTTGATCACTGTGATCCCAGTATCTTCACAGTTCTTACATGCCCTAGTCTCAAACCTGGTACTGCCATTGCTGATTTCGTAATATTTCCCCCACGTTGGTCTGTTCAAGAGCACACTTTCCGCCCTCCGTATTATCATAGTGGGTATTACGATATATTTTTTAAATTTCTTTATTGATCGAGTGAAATATGTTTAAGGAAATTGTATGAGCGAGTTTATGGGCCTTATATTGGGTCAATATGAGGCTAAAGAGGAAGGTTTTGCCGCCGGAGGTGCTACTTTACATTCTATAATGACGCCTCATGGTCCCGATGCCAAATGCTTTGAAGGCGCCGCAAATGCCGAACTCAAGGTCGAACGCATTGCCGAAAAAACTCAGGTCTGTTTACATTATAAGATTTCATAATTTAATCTCTTTAATAATTTTCTTTTTTTTATAGGCTTTCATGTTCGAGTCCTCTCTTAGTTTGGCCGTAACCAAATGGGGCGTAGAAACCTGCCAGAAATTAGATGCCCAGTACTATGAATGCTGGCAGGCGCTAAAGAATAACTTTAAAATTGACAATTGATCAGTTTCAGCTTTGATTCATTTTACATATCACTTTAACAAATTTTCTATGTATAGAAGAACTATTTTTAACCAAAAAAATACAGTAAGCTATAGTGAAGCAAGCTCGACAGTAGGAGACCCAGTACTTTTTGAGTGCAAAGCGTTCACTATTGATTGTTCTTCAATAATGCGTACCAAACAATAGCTGGCGCCACTACGAAGTTAATAAACACAGAGGTCGCTAGCGTCTCTTCTTCTTCCTTTTGCCTGTAACATTGTTAGTTGAATAACTTCCGTGTTTATCATCCGATTGGAATGAAATTTTCTGGACTGGTTTGGATCATAGTGTATATTATATGTGCCAACAATCAAGGCGCTAACATTAAAGGGGCTTCTTTAATTCGACTTCGAAATTTTTTGTTTTAGTTTCCGGGGGCGGTGGGGGCGTGGCAAAAATCTAAAACAAACTTGATCAATGGTAGATGTGGATGATCCTACATACCAAATTTAGTGTCTCTAGCTCTTATAGTCTCTGAGATCTAGGTGTTCATATTTTCGCAATTTTGAACAGCCGTATACTATCCGTTTATTATCCGATCCGGATAAAACTTTCAGGACAGGATTGGACTATAGAGTTTATCATGTATGCCAAAAATCATATCGCTAGAAATAAAGGAGCTTTCGTTATTCGACTTTGAAATTTTGTTTCAAATTTACGGGGGCGGAGGGGGGCGTGGCAAAAATCTAAAACAAACTCGTTTCATGCAAGATACAGATGAACGTACATGCCAAATTTGGTAGCTCTAGCTCTTATAGTCTCTGAGATATAGGTGTTCAAAAAAGGGACAGACGGACAGACAGACAGACAGACGGACATGGCTATATCGACTTGGCTGTTGATGCTGATCAAGAATATATATACTTTATGGGGTCTGCCACGCCTCCTTCAGCCTGTTACGCACATTTTTTTTTGCACAAACTTAATAGACCCATTTGTACTTTTTTAAAGTACTGGGTCTAAAAATATCTAAGGTTTTTATTTCGCCGACTGTCCATAAATTTCAATCAAGGAATAAAAACGGAGCCGGTAACCGAATTTTACCGTATTAACAAACCCGGAACGAAACCGAAACAATTTTTGATTTCTCTAGCAACGAAATCCAAAACATTTGAACCGTACATTCAATTTTATGTAATTTTTTTGTGATGTTTATTAACATTTTCGCCGATTTCAACATAATTTGTTTCAAAAGGCATGTACATAGTACATATATCTGTACGATCCTATCGGAAAAGTTTTGTGTCAAAACATTTTGAAGAAAGGCCACGTTACATTCGTTGCGAAGTTACCGCGGAACGAAAAACTCCATATACAAAATCGGACAGTTTTAAACAGCCTGACCAAATTAAGTTCAAATCGGATTACTATATCATATACATAGCTGCCATAGAAACGATCAGTTCGAAGTCAATATCTAACAAGTATACAGGGCTTTGCGATTCAAACTTTGGTGCGCCAAAGTTAGCATCCGGAATATTTTTGTATATCATTTTTCATTCCGCGGCCATTTCGCAACGAGTGTAAAGAGGCCTTAATGCTGAACATTTCGTTCTAAGAAGCATAACAATTCAATTTTTGGGCACAAACTAATTAGTTGGTCTTTACCAGAATTGTAATTTTTTTTATTTTTTACTGTTTAGATATAAAGTGCTCGAAATAAGTAAATGGGACAAAGATTTAGCGCCCTGTATTAACCGCAGGATGCATTTCTTGGGTTTCTCTCTTCCCACTATATTTCGTTTATAGTGTGCTTGTGCGGTTGGCAAAGAATTTCGAAAAAGTAGCAAGGTTTTTAAGTTATGTTTATTTATAGAAGACAACGTCGAGTTTTCGAGCGAAATAAGTAAATGGGACAGAATAGTTTGTTAGACCCAGTACTTTAAAAAAGTACAAATGGGTCTATTACGTTTGTGCAAAAAAAATGTGCGTAACAGGCAGAAGGAGGCGTGGCAGACCCCATAAACCCCCCGTCTGTCTGTCCGTCTGTCCCTTTTTTGAACACCTATATCTCAGAGACTATAAGAGCTAGAGCTACCAAATTTGGCATGTACGTTCATCTGTATCTTGCATTAAGCGAGTTTGTTTTAGATTTTTACCACGCCCCCCTCGAATTAAAGAAGCGGCTTTAATGTTAGCGCCTTGATTGTTGGTACATATAATATACACTATGATCCAAACCAGTCCAGAAAATTTCATTCCAATCGGATGATAAACACGGAAGTTATTCAACTAACAATGTTACAGGCAAAAGGAAGAAGAAGAGACGCTAGCGACCTCTGTGTTTATTAACTTCGTAGTGGCGCCAGCTATTGTTTGGTACGCATTATTGAAGAACAATCAATAGTGAACGCTTTGCACTCAAAAAGTACTGGGTCTCCTACTGTCGAGCTTGCTCCACTGTAGCTTACTGTATTTTTTTATTTGCGAATGGTTGACCCCGTGGAATTTGAACTTTTATATTGAATTCTGTTCAGAATATTAAAACAAACAAAAATAAGTGAGTTTTAACTAAATTCATTATTTGTAACAACTCCCAATTGCTTTTTTTGTTAAGGAAAGTCAAATTTTGGCCGTTTAACCGATATCGAGCGTGGAAGAATCTTGGCACTGCATGATTCGGGGATGTCAATACGCAAAATTGCAGTCAAGGTTGGCAGAAATAAAAACACGGTGGAAAAATTAATAAAGAACCCAGAAAATCGAAACAACTCCGCTCTGGGCGCCCACCCTTGGTTGACAACCGGGACAAAAGGCGAATAAAAAATCTAGCGGTCAAGGAAAATATCAGCGCATCCCAAATACGGAGCAATTTGTCTCTACCGATATCCAACAAATATAAATTTTGGGATAGTGAATGGAAAAATATAATTTTTAGCGACGATAAAAAGCTTAATTTAGATGGCCCTGATGGCTACCGCTGTTATTACAGCGATGTACGAAGCCCAAAAAAGTCCACGTGTCCAGAAATTTCCACGTAGGGTCTCTCATGATATGGGTTGAGTTCGGCTGCAATGGAAAGTCACCCATATGTTTTATAACGCATAAAATGACTGCACAAAATTATGTGAAGCTCTTGTAGACTGTATTAGTGCACTTTGGAGAGGATATTTTCGGTGATACCTGGATTTTCCAGGAGGATAATGCACCCATCCGTACCCCAAAGCTCACTAAGGCTTATTTTAAAGAATCCCAAATTCCTCTTTTAGAGTGGCCAGCACGCAGTTAGGACCTGAACCCGATTGAAAATCTTTGGGCCATCTTGTTTTACCGGATTCGCCAACGGGAAGCAATTTTCAACTCTAAAAGAGTTAAAAGAAGCCATTATACAAGAATGGAAGATTTTGGATATACATATGCTCCAAAACTTGGTCAATTCAATGCCAGGACGGATAGTGAAGGTGTTGAACAACAAAGGTTGTTCTATTTAAGATATTGTTATAGTTTAATGACTCGAGGCGTTTAACAACATTTTATAGCTAGGTATGTTTTTTGTTAAAATTTTTGACTCCCTTTTCAAATGTCTCAATTCAATGCAAACTAATCTCTTAGTTTTGAAACTATCTCGATAAAACTTAGTACAAGTCCGCTTTATTGTTGCATGCAGTACATATGTAGGAACCAACCCGATCGGATCACTATATCATATAGCTGCCATAGGAACGATCGGTTAATACTGTGTTTACACTGGGCCGCATCATTGGATTTTTCCGTTATACTGTGTTTACACTGGGCCGCATCATTGGATTTTTACGTTAAACGGAACATGCGGCAATGATGCCCTTAAGAACCCTGTGGATAGAAGAAGACAATGATGCGGCCGCATCTTAAATTATGCGACGCATCATTGGCAAGTGTTGCCGTATTCTGTTAGTATTTTTTTTAATACTTCAATTTTTCGGGGTATCAACAGCGAACAGCTGTTTTTTTTCATCGAATATCGATAATCAATAGTAATATAGCTTAACCGCGGAAATAATAATTTCAAATAGAAACACAAAAGACAAAATTCAAAGTCATTTAAAATCATTCCTTAGTATGAAAAACTTTTTTTTCAGTCAGTTAACAGAATATTAGTATTTTGTTATCGATATTCGTGTTCGGTATCGATATACGTGTTATCTACGCTGTTATTGTGGCCGCTTTATATAAATCAGCTGTTGTTGCTGCTCATAAGCAAAACAAATTTAATGCTGCAACTTTTAAATAAAATAATAATATAGGTTCTTTCTGCCCTAGTGATACAATATAATCATATAATATATTTATTTTGTAAGGCACATTATATTAATTAAATTAAATAAAGCCTAAATAACTTGTTTGGTCCTTATGACCTTTGAAAATCTGCGTTGTTAAAGCAGTGACCTCCAATTGAATGTCGGTAATTCCCTCACACCACATTTTCCCCAAATTTTACTATTCAAAAGGTCATAATTTCATAATTTACTAATGAAATGAGGGGTGGAGGCTTATTTCATAACGTCAAACGGCCGGCTATGTTAAGTCTAAGAATGCCATTTGAGTTTAGCAGAACGATAGGCCCTTACGTTATGAAACGTAACAAGAATTGTGAACCAACTTTGAAATGAAAAACGGGATACAATTTTTCGTTTTTTTTTTATATGGAGTTTTTCATTTCCGCGGCGTTTCAGTTAGAGTTTAAATACTCCTATAGTATGAAAAACTTTTTTGTTTCGGAAAATTTTTTTAGCGAAACTCACAGATTATGTGTTTGGTACAGTTCCGCACAGTGTGACAAAATTTGTATTCAAATCAGACTACTATATCATATATGTACACAATCGTCTCGAAATCAACATTTGGTATGAAAAACTTTTTAGTTTCTCAAGGTAACTCAACCAAACTCACAGATTGTGTGTTCGATATAGCTTTATACTATCTGAACAAATTTGAACAAAAGCGGACTACTATATCGTAAAGCTGCTATGGGACCGATCGGTCAAATGCCGAATTTTATATTCTGCACGGAGTATTGCATTGTATTCATTAGTCGTTTCTGAACTTATTTTAATGATCAATACTTTTCGAGAGTTTTGAATCATAAATGCATGTGATTTTAAAATCAAACAGCCAGAAAACTGAATTCGGGACGGATTTTCTGCAAGGAAATTAAAAAATTTGTGAAAAAACATATCTGCCTAGAAAAGGTGTTACTTCTCTTTCTTACCTACGATTTCAATAAGTAATACCCTAAACGACGCCTAAAAATTGCTTCTGACCATTTAACTTTTAAAGAAAGGACCTATTAGACCCAGTATTATAAAAAAGTACAAATGGGTCTATTAAGTTTGTGCAAAAAAAATGTGCGTAACAGGCAGAAGGCAGACCCCATAAAGTGTATATATTCTTGATCAGCTTCAACAGCCGAGTCGATATAGCCATGTCCGTCTGTCCGATTTTTAAGTTAGATATCAGAGACTATAAGAGCTAGAGACACCAAATTTGGCATGTAGGTTCATCTATATCTTGCATTTATCAAGTTGGTTTTAGATTTTTGCCACGCCCCCCTCCGCCCCTAGAAATTGAAAAACAAAATTTTAAAGACGAATAACAAAAGAACCCTTAAAACTAGCGTATATATAATACTCACTTTAGTCCAAACCTGTCCTGAATATTTTATTCCAATCGGTTGATAAACGCGGAAGTTATTCAACTAACAATGTTACGGGCAAAAGGAACAAGAAGAGACGCTAGCGAGCTCTATGTTTATTAAGTAGCGCCATCTATTGAATGGTACGCAAAATTGAAGAACAATCTTTAGTGAGCGCTTTGCACTCAAAAAGTACTGGGTCTCCTACTGCCGAGCTTGCTCCACTGTAGCTTACTGCATTTTTTTTTAATTTTCCTTGAATTTGAAAAGTGGAAAATTTAAAAAAAAATACAACAAAAATCATAAATTCCTAAATTTAAAAATATATGTTTGCTAAACTTTTAAATTAAAAACAATGTACTAATGATTAGTAGATATATTTATTAGTTTTCGGAAGCTGCAAAGTTTTTTAAGATCGGTTGTGCTGTTCTCGAGAAATAATTTAAAATGTAAGAGTACCTCATTAAAAAACAAAAAAAACGGTAAAATTAAAAAAAAAAATTAAAGAAAAACTACACCCAGAAAATTTTTTTAATGTCGATATATTTAATTCTTGAGTCCATATCTATCATAAAAAGCAAAACTTGGCCGATGACCAGAAAAAAAACTAAAAATTGTAGAATGTACATACATATGGGCAAATCTCGTGTGTTTCACGTTACATTCGTACGTTTTTGATCATTAAAATATAAATTTTTTTTGGTCTTTTAAAAATTTTAAATTTTCAATTTCATTTGTAATTTTTAGCGATTTATGCAAAATAAAGCATACTGCATTCAATATCTCAAAGAAAGCTGAAAATAATAGAATGCAGAAATATCTTATTCGGGGTTCAAAAAGTTTATGGTTTCTTAGCAATCGCCGTGAACCCATAGTGTCGCACGATACGTAGCGCACGCAACATTTTTCCCAATAAGGTCCTTGCCCATGGGATAAATCAATACTTTTATTGCCACATTGAAGCGCGAGGCTCGTTATTGATCTTGAGTGACAGTTTTGGAGAGAATCGAGCAATCTCGGCTGGCGCCGATCCTCGTTTAGTGCTTTTGAACTTATCATCTCGATATGCTTTTTGGCCACG
Source organism: Drosophila neotestacea (assembly GCA_035044365.1). Taxonomy (NCBI): domain Eukaryota; kingdom Metazoa; phylum Arthropoda; class Insecta; order Diptera; family Drosophilidae; genus Drosophila; species Drosophila neotestacea. The sequence continues at coordinate 33,893 of JAWNMD010000654.1, forward strand.
AAACCTGCACTAGCATTCATAAAGCAATTTATTATTTTACTATTTTTACTATTAATGTAAAACAAATAGTATTGCCAAGCTGATTTTATAATATATTTTTAAAGTGGTTTTTTTCTCATCTGAAGCCGTGTATGTATCAGGAAAAGTTGTTTTGGTAAAGGTTACAAAATACTTGTTGAATAATGTTATATAATAACTGCTTTGTAAATCTTATCTTTTTTCTTATCTTAGGAAATGCCATTATGTATACCTGTACAGATGACGTTCTTTTGCATATATATGTAAATGAATTGTTTATTTTAATGATTCTCTTCTAATTAAAGCCCTAGTATATATCCTAGGAATTTTCATGATCTGAAAGTATTTTCTAACTAGCAACCAAGATCTAATTATATTTATATATTTTATTTTATGTTAGTGTCATAAAATCGATAATTGTGCGTTGGCCTTAATTAATTAATACAGTGTTGGCACTGGCTGAAACTTAAAGTCTAAAAGTAATGCTGGGTGCGGAGCGTGGACCTCGATTGTTGATCACCTGATTACTTTTTAGTCGACACACGCAGAGCTGATTGCAATTGATCTGTACAGGATCGTTGATCTTCTGAAGGACGGAGTGGTCGTGGGAGGTGTTAACATTATCATCGGATCGGCGAATATATAAAGATTTGGTGGCACAATTACAGGAACCTGTTCTCAAGTTTTTCATTTGAAGAAGGGATAAGTCTTCGCCTCGAGTTTTAGCACAGCAGGTATTAGACGGATCCACTGTACTGATGAGATCGGGAGCCCAATCGTTGATTATCAGTGATTGCATCTCGGTTGGTAACCGTTTGATCAGCCAATAGGTGCGCATATCTCCTTTACCCTGAAACAAAATGGATCAATTTTAACACCTTCTTTCCACTAAAAAGTTTATGCAAGACTTTCTCCGTTTTATACACATTTGTTTTTGCATTGTTTTAGATAGCACATTTTTTGCCTGTACACATCTCACAATCTATTGATTTTAAATAATGGAAAAAAACGTGTAAAACACTATTATATTAAATAACTATTAGATATTATGTCCTTCTCTTTTTATTGTTACCTTAAACTATCTTACAAAAAAAATTAATGAAATGTATAACTTATTAAAAAAGGAGTGGTAGAATCTTTAAAGGTTATATAAATTAATTTATATGTTGGTTAAGACGACAAGCTGTGGCAAAATAATTCTCAGTTTTTAAGACACATATGAAGACGAAACTTGATACAGTTTTGTCTTTGATCTGCACCTATAGTGGTATATCGGAACCGTTCAAGTCGCATTATTTCAGTATAGCTCGAAAGCTCTGTTGTATTTTTGTACCCTTGCAGAGGGTATTATTATTTTGTCACGATATTAACAAAACGATTTGAAGGAGGTCTCACAGACCTATAAATTATATATATCATGATCAAGGCGACGAGCTGAGTCGATTTAGCTATGTCCGTGTGTCCGTCTTTTTTTTATGCAAGCTAGTCTCTCAGTCTTAAAGTTATCTTGATGAAACTTGGTACAGGTCCGTCCTTTTGCTGCATACAGTACATATGTCGGAACCGGCCGAATCGGATAACTATGTCATATAGCTGTTATTGGAATGATCGGCTCGAAATCAACATACAGTATAAAAAACTTTTTTGTTACCCAAGATATCTCAACCAAATTTACACATTGTGTGTTTGGTATAGTTTCAAACAGGCTTATCAAATTTGATTCAAATCGGAAAACTATATCATATAGCTGCCATAGGAACGATCGGTTCGAAGTCAACTTTTAGTATGAAAAATTTTTTTTGTTGCTTAAGATATCTCAACCAAAGTTACACATTGTGTGTTAGATTTCAAACAGGCTGACTAAATGACGGCTTATACAGAGCACTGCAAGGGTATCAAAACTTTGACGCGCCAAAGTAAGCTTGCGCTGTGTTTAATATTATATTTGATGTACCCTGATAAATATTTTTTGTTAAAAAAAGTACTAATTGGTCTATTAAGTTTGTGCAAAATGTGCGTAACAGGCAGAAGGAGGCGTGGCAGACCCCATAAAGTATATATATTCTTGATAAGCATCGATAGCCGAGTCGATACAGCCATGTCCATCTGTCCGTATGTCTGTCTGTCCCTTTTTTGAGTTCCTAGATCTCAGAGACTATAAGAGCTAGAGACACCAAATTTGGCATGTACGTTCATCTATAACTCCCATTGATCAAGTTTGTTTTAGATTTTTGCTACGCCCCCCTTCGCCCACAGAAATGGAAATACAAAATCTCGAAGTCGAATTACAAGAGCCCCTTTAATGCTATCACCTTGATTGGTACATAAAATATACACTATGATCCAAACCAGTCCAGAAAATTTAATTCTAATCGGATGATAAACGCGGAAGTTATTCAACTAACAATGTTACGGGCAAAAGGAAGAAGAGACGCTATCGACCTCTATGTTTATCAACTGATATCTTCGTAGTGGCGCCATCTATTGAACGGTACGCAACATTAAAAACAATCTATAGTAAACGCTTTGCACTCAAAAAATACTGGGTCTCCTACCGTCAAGCTTGCTCCACTGTAGCTTACTGCATTTTTTTTACACAAACTTAATAGACGCATTTGAACTTTTTTAAAGTACAGGGTCTAAAAATGTCTCGAATTATATGTAAGACTTACCATGCTAAAATGCATGCATTTGTACGTTTATACATACACATATGCTTGTTGGTAATATTCAATTTTCTTTACATTTTAAAATTTTTAAAAAATACTTTGCTGTACCGGTACGAGCCGATACGGGAGCCGGAACCGAAAGGACAAAACCGAAATAGAACCTTTTACCGAAATACTCGTTTTTGTACGTGCCGGAACCGGAACCGAAATTCCTTTGGGTTTCATTCCCTGGAATGACGACGACGAGCTGAGTCGGTCGTCTGTTGGCCTATCTGTCTGTCTGTTTGTCTGTTTTTATGCAGACTAGCTTGCAAACACATTTCATGACAAAATTATAATACCCGTTGCAAGAATATAAAAACGTTACTACTTACGATATAAATATACCGAAGATAACTTTACTTTTTTGTCTAAATAAAGAGACTTTACCTTAATGTTGGTCATTCCACGTTCAACGCATATATAACCTCCGACATCTTCCAGCAGTTGATATGTTAGCTCTGAGATGTGGATTTTCATTGCCTCCCCAGTACTTTCCATGCGCGAGGCCGTATTGACAGTGTCCCCAAACAAGCAGTATCGTGGCATCTGTTGGGATCATATATATGTGTTAGGCACATGGTTTAACAGATAAAATACTTACCTTCTGACCAACCACGCCAGCGGCACATGGTCCAGAGTGTAAACCGATGCGGAACTGCATCATTTCAGTTGGCTTGTGCCGTATTTTAAGATTCCCCACGGTTTCTAGTAAGTGTAATGCTAGGGAGGCTATCTCTCCGGCGTGCCGGTTGCCATTCTTTAAAGGTAATCCAGATACTACCATATATGCATCTCCAATTGTCTCCACCTAAAGACATTTATTTTACATTGATAAATGAGAAGAAATATAAAAGTTTAGACCCTGTACTTTAAAAAAATACAAAAGGGTATATTAAGTTTGTGCAGAAAAAATGTGCGTTACAGGCAGAAGGTGGCGTGGTAGACCTCATAAAGTATGTATATTATTGATCAGCATCAGTGGCCGAGTCGATATAGCCATATCCGTCTGAATGTCTGTCCGTTTTTTGACCACCTAGATCTCAGATACTATAAGATCTAGAGACACCATACTTGGTATGTATGCTCATCTTGTTTAAGAATTTTGCAGTTGTCGACTAACGCTCAGACGAGTCAATGGAAGCCTTATAATCAATTCATTTAATCCTACACCTTTTTTGAAGACATATAACCCAGTCCAAATGTATTCCAATCTCTATTATTAAATGGAATATAAATGGATATTCTAATATTTACAAAGAATTATAAATATTGGTCCCAAACAACAATCCTGATGTTATATGTCTTCAAGAAACGCATATTTCGGCCTCATGCTTAAACACAATTACTCCAAAGAAATATATTGGCTACTTTGCAGATTTTCCCAGTACCTCAAATGCCGAACAAGGTGTAGCTATTCTTGTTAAATGGCACATAGCAAATAACTCTCTAACAACAATATACAATTCAAATATACATATTATACAATCGTCAATATTTATATCCCACCTAACCACCCATTTTCCAACAATGATCTCACAAATATTGTTACAAATTGTATCCCACCATTATTGGTGGCTTTAACTCTTGGGATACACTGGCAAAAGCCATAAGGTCTGCTCTAGTTGATATTATATTCGCTGATGAGGAAAGAGAATAAAAAATATTGTATTTTTCATATTTGTTTCGACCACATTGCACTCTCCGCTGGGCTCCCTCTGTGCTGCTCCAGTGCGGTCATTTTCGATATATCCATATTCGCCGATTTTGCCGTCGATTTTCTGCTTTTTACTCGTCTAGAAAAGTATGCTGTACTTTCTTTCATTAAAATGGAATTTGAAACAAAAATTTATTCCGAATTCTATGTTCTCATTAATTTCCCTATTTTTTCATTTATTTACTAAAGACGACTTAGAGCAGTTAGCAGAAGTTATTGCAAGTACATAATAAATTAGATTAAAAATAAATTTAAAGATCCATAAAGCCACAGTCGATCAAGGTCGACATGAGGGGACTTATGGTAAAGAGCGTGGCAAAGCTTCAAAATAAACTTGAGCTAGACAGGATATTCGTGTCTTTAAGTCCTATAATCTCTGAGGTCCATGTATTCATATTAGTCTGATGTCTCTAGCTCTTGTAGTATCTGAGATCTGTGTGTTCAAAAAAAGGACACAAAGACATAGCGATATCGACTATCGGCTGTTGATGCTGATCAAGAATATATATACTTAATGGGGTCTGCCACGCCTTCTTATGGCTGTTAGATAACACTAGCTTATAAATATTTACTTTTGGTCTGCCTCAGAGATATCTATCTACATTAGTAGACTCTACTAGAGAAAAAATTGCAGCTGCTTATGAAAAAAGAATGCAGACCTTTGGTGAACTGAGTTAACAACAGAAAAGTTAGATATAAAATTTGTTTATTTTAAAAATATCGGCTTCACGCTGAAGATAAAAGTTATGGCTTTTGGAAAATATGTTTCTATTGTCAAGCAATGTCAGAAAATGTTATTACGCTTTTTAGAATTGAAAACAAATCAAAGGCGGATATTTAATTTTAAGAGCAAAATACGGTTCGTTTTTTTTTCTGAGAGATATCATTACCTTATAGACATCATAGTTAGATATAATGGAATCACAGCAGGTATACAAATCATTCAACATTTCTACGACCTCAAAGGGGGTGCTGGTAGTACAGAGTTTTGTGAAACCTACAATGTCGCTAAATAATATTGTTACGCAGTCGAAGCATTCCGCCTTAACTGGATCCCCACTCTTCAATAGCTCTGCTACAGTTCTGAAAACGGTACTTTAATATTAGGAAAAAACATTTAAGATTATTTTCTTACTTTGGCAGCATTTGATAGAGTAGCATGTCTGTTTTCTTTTTTTCTTCATACAACAAATTGGTGCGTTCCTGTACTAAGCCTTCCAGGTTATAAGCATATTTTTCCATAATTGCCAACATGTTATCAAATATGTTTGGCTTTCTGAAAGATGTTTGTTAATAAACATTTAACGCAATGCAAATTTACATAATTTAAACATACAATCCTGCCTGTAGCTCCTTTAAATGCATGCGAACAAGTCTGATGTCGGGTCTTACTTCTGAATCTTCTTCCCAGCATAGACGAAGGCACTGCTTTATGTAATTTGGTATATCCAGATAGCTGAGGGCTGGACGAAAAACTCCATGCTGGAGTAGACCTGGATTTTTGACAAATCTAATGATCTCTATTGAAACATCAAAGAAAACAATTCAATTATTTTTATGAAGGAGAAAGAATTAGGTATTACCACTAACCAATGAATACATAGATGTGTCAAACAGCGATTTTCGTGCCACGCTTTTTTTTGCTGCTCATAGATCCCAGTTCGTCGGCAAATTTTACGAAGCTTGTAGATACCAGCCGAGCGAGCAACGAACATAGCAGAGATTGCCGAGCAGAGAGAAACGATTTACGACTTGATTGCATCAGTATCACACGAAAATCGCTGTTTGACACATCTATGTATTCATTGGTTAGTGGTATTACTAATACCCTCATTTGAGTAAGCTGTCTCGCCCCAGGTTCCTTTTCGGCCAGTTATTTCATATAGTAAAATACCAAAGGAGTAAATATCACCCTTCTGTGAACCTCGAGCTGGTCTATAGGGATCCCTTAAAAGTTCCGGGGCCATAGTTAGAGCACGTTTCAATTCCAGTTCCATTCTACAAAGAAATAATATAGACGTATTTGTTTCTACACAACACTTACAATCCCTACTTATTGGGTTCATCCTGTCCGGATTTTAGTTCATGGAGTCCAAAATCCGAGATTTGGCAAACCCATCTTGAATCAATAAGACAATTACTTGATCGAAGATTTCCGTGTGATATAATCTCCGAGTCGTGCAGATAAATCATGCCCTTCAGTATATCCGAAACCAATGAAGATATAAACATATGATCCAGATGCAAGTCCTCATTAGCTAACACATCCTCCAAACTTCCTCTGGCACAGTATGTGGTGAAAATTATCACTGATCCATGATCAATCGATGCGCCAATAAAATTGATTATATTTTCATGTCGAACCTAAAATATGTTCTCAAATGTCATTCTACTAAAGTATTCAAAATATACGTTTACCTCACGCATTAATTTCAATTCTTTTCGAATCGAACGGGTTATATCCACATTCTTTTTATGTATCTTTTTCATAGCGACAATATTACCACGAAATAATGCTGTTATTGAGGATAATAACATTAGTTATAATTTGTATAAAAGGCGATTCGACAATAAATCATTGGGATAGCATTGTGAAACTAAGACATTTATGGTGTTAAGTAAACATATTAATTTTGCGACAAAGGCTGTAACCAAAATATAGTGTTTTAGACAACATCTATTACATATAATAACCAATAAGCGTTGGCTCTCAATAGATGTCGCTGCGGCCCAAAATTGTAGCGTTTCTGTAGCGCTTCATAGCTTGATTATTTTCTATATTTCATATCTGAATATGGAAAATGAATGATGTTCACCAGTAGCATTATTTGTGCTAGCAGGGAAATAATTTTTTGTCGAATCAAAGAGACTACACAAACAAATTCCACGTGGATGCCCCTTTAATACAATTCTAAAACTAATAGAAAATGTTCCAAGGTGGAATTCAGAATTATAATATACCCTTTCGTACCTACCAATATTTGTAAATGATCTTTTATTTGGCTCTCCAACTATTAGAATACTTTGGCGGCATATTTGGACCTAGGACAAAAGAAATGTACAATGTACATGATTATACATGATTAAAAATAAAGGTTTTTTTTCTTACAATATTCTTATGGCTTGGATTATTATATTCTCCCAAGTTAATGACAGTAACTTCCTTCATATCAACCTTCCATAATAAACCAGCCAAAGTTTGTTCATAGCGATAATGCCTGTAATGAATCAATATATATATTTATAGAATGTATTTCGAAATTCAATTTCGAGTCTCGAAAAATCTCAACTTTTGCTCTACTTTTAATTAAAATATTTGCAAAAGTATGAAGCTGTTCAAATTTTATTCAAGCTGTTGGAAATTGTAATTTGAAATATAATAAAATTTAACCTTACTTGAACAATAAAGCGATAGCTACAAACAGGACGAATGCGCATAGTGGAGCTGGCACTAGGTAACGCCAGTCGAGTTTTTTTCGAGGACACAACTCCCCATGAAAACCACACATTGGTTCGGCTAGAGGTGGACGACCATTAAGCCATAGAATATGTCTACCATTTTTAATATAACGAAATTCCTTAAAAAAGAAAAAAGATTTAGTTATACATAGTTAATTTAAATAGGTCTCTCTTACAGGTATGACAGAGTCCTTGTTATAGACAAAGAATCCGACTGGGAGCATCGACATTTTCGATAAAGAATTTCCAGAATTCGTATCGCTTTGTAATGTAATCACAGTGTAGTTTCCCTCGGCATCGCCATTCGAATCAATGAAGACCTAAATGACTTATTAAATAATGATACCGATTGTTAAAGAATAGGCTTACATCGAAACCCTGTATTGAGTGGTAGGACCTATTGAATATATGACTCATCACGAGGTTTCCATCATTTATATCTCCCCCCAGCTGAAGTATTTCGGTTATAGCTCGTGCATAAATCATTACACTGTCGTATAAATGCAAGCCATAAATGGGCACCTAGATCAAAAACTATATATTTATGAATTTTAGGTAAAAATACTGGAATTACATACAGAAATGTTTTCGAAGACTCGTTGATGGTAGGGCACCAGAAAAGGTGATTTACGTGCATATTCCTTAATTTTGGCACAGATATCACTAGAATAAAAGATATATATGTATATATCTATATATGTATATAGATCGCTCAATAATTGTTGTCTGTATGGAACAGGTTAATTTGGGGTTATCTGGGTATTTAGTAGACAAGTGATTTATAATATGAGTTTGATAAAATTTACCGAATATGAGGATTTTGTGGATATGTCATGCTTATTTTTATAACTGAACGAAATGAAATTTTGTCCAGTGATTTGCTCTTTTCTTTTCTAATATAAGGATCTAAGTAATCTGCAATAAGATGGTGCATGTGTTAGAACTCAAGGATAGTTCAGTCTTACTATATTAGATTAACTTACTACGTTCCATTATATTTACTCGTCGATTTGCATTATAGATCTCATCATCCACAGAAATGACTATATATTCTCCGTTTTCCAGAAGCTTACGATTTTGTAAGCCCCGCACAAAGTCTACCATAGCGATATGCTCTCCAATAAATACGTATACTTAGTGTGGTAAATACAACTTGTATTAAAAGAAAATATCACTTTTGTTTTGTTATTATAAACTTACTCCTTGTAGTTTGGTAGGTTTCTTCAATGATATTTTCAATTTGTGACAACGTTTTTTTAATGGGTATATAATCCGATATGAATTTAAAGTGCGTAATTGTAAAGTTAATCGATTCCGCCAGCTCCTGTTATTATAGCTCTAATATGAATTATCGTTTCTAGGAGAATATCCTCTTATTTCTTACCTGTATAGCGCTGGCGACATCAGAGCCCCAAATTGGCTTCGAGCTGACAACAATTGCAAATTTTTTCCAATCGTATGCATTTAACAGACTTATCACACTTTTAGAAACCTAAATAGATCTCTGATATAATAAATTGTATTTTTGATATTAGTTACATAATTTTTGTCGATTTGTTAACCTTTGATGCTGGTGCGAGGGTTCGTGCAAAGGTGTGGAAGGTACTTTTATTTGAAACAATTGAGTCAGAGCATTTCTAGAAAATATAATTAAATTTTAACTACTGAAAACTATGCGATTTAAATCTTACGAATGAAAGCATTGGGATATTCCAAGCAGATGCAAGCAGTGCCTCAGTTGTGCAGCTTTCGTCGGGTCCAATGAAAGCCTTTACCTTTTTTTCTCTCATTTCGGTCATAAACCTGGAATTAATTATGGGGAAAGTTAAATTACCAAAGACTGGCTTGGGTCAATTATAAGTACATTACCTTAATGGTCTCACTCGATATGCGCTCATTTTGTTGCCTATGTCGAATGGAGTGAAGGTTAGACTTTTTCCGGGCAACAAATTAACATTTTTATTGACATCCTCTACAGCAAGCGGTAAGCCTCCCAGTGTCACCTATTGACCCAAAAATTAAAAGCTTAGTTCAGGGAGAAATGCTGTACATTGAAAAATCTTACAGTTAACGAAATAAATTTTTATTAATTTCGAGGTATCTGAATCATTTCAAAGCCAAGTGAATGATTTAATGCCTGAGCATATGCATGAATAACATGATTATTCCGAATTTGATTTATTCGCAAGACGGAGTTCAATTTATAGATATAGTTGATGCCAAAAATGAATGCAAGGCCAAGGAATATCAACTGTGCCAGGAGAAAAACTATGCCGATAAATACATGGGATTGTTTATTATCGGATAAGGCTTCCGATAAGCGTAAATAATTATCTCCGAGTTGTTCTAATACTTTCAGACTCCAAGGCAGCAACATTAGGAAGCTTAAGAGCCTCCAAACTTTTAGACTCGAGCCACAAATTCGACAGAGAACGTCATTTAAAGGTCCAACTGTACGCAATTGAACTACTCCATATCCATAGTAAAATGTGCTTTTAGCGAAGCCACTGTATAACAGACTATAAACCAGTTTCCGAAGCACGTCACGATAAACAAGCTCATTGACAGTCTGTATAAAACCAAGCAGGATCGTCGTTTCCATTATAATAAATAACCAAAAAATGGGCTGCGAATTCAAAACAGTTGATATTTGCCTGATCCCAAACATATTTTTGAATTTTTTTCAATTTTACTTAAGTTGCAAATATGTTATACTTTTCTGAAAGCTATACAAGCTACTCCTATAATTGGAATATTTGCTAGTGACATTCTGTAGCTTCAATTCTGTTGCCCAACAAATTGTCTTTTGGTTTGAAGTAAAAGCTTTTCTATTTCAGGTAGACACTAACTATAAATAGTCAGAATGAGTTTGCAAATAAAAACAAATAATACGAAACGCTATAATCGAGAGCCCTACGCCCATGCTCCAAATTTGTGTTCGCACACGGCACTATTCTCTTTTTCATCCATTGCAACAGATGTGCAAACGTGTTAACCCGACGCTTAGTAAGACTGTTTCAAGAATATTCACCGAGTTCAGGACACAACTGAACTGGGATGCTTATTATGCCCGGTCCTCACTGACACTCATTTCGTAAGAAAATTCAACTTTCTGTCCTCACTGTACTGCATTTGCATTCCGCATTCTCGAGCAACTGACAGGCAAACACAAATCGCAAGAGAAAAACCAATTAAAATATAAAAAAAATATAGCGCAAGCTAACTTTGGCGCGCCAAAGTTTGGATACCCTTGCAGTGCCTTGTGTAAGCCGACAGATTTTTTACAAAATTTGTTAAATGTTGAATTTTTAACCGATCGTTCCAATGGCAGCTATATGATATAGTAGTCCGATTTAAACCAAATTTGGTCAGCCTGTTTAAAACTTATCCAAACACACAATGTGTATATTTGGTTGAGATATCTTGAGAAACAAAAATGTTTTTCATACTAAATGTTTATTTCCAACCGATCGTTCCTATGACAGCTATATGATATAGTTATCCGATTTACACCAAATTTGGTCAGCCTGTTTAAAACTTAATCAAACACACAATGTGTATATTTGGTTGCGATATCTTGAGAAACAAAAAAGTTTTTCATACTAAATGTTTATTTCCAACCGATCGTTCCTATGGCAGCTATATGATATAGTTATCCGATCCGGCCGGTTTCGACATATGTACTGCGTGCAGCAAAAAGACGGACCTGTACCAAGTTTCATCAAGGTAGCTTCAAAACTGAGCGACTAGTTTGCATAGAAACAGACAGACAGACGGACAGACGGACAGACGGACCGACGGACAGACGGACAGACAGACGGACATGGCTATATCGACTCAGCCCTGATCGCCCTGATCAAGAATATATATACTTTATGGGGTCTGTGAGGCTTCCTTCAATGCGTTACACATTTCGTGACAAAAATATAATACCCTCTGCAAGGGTATAATAAGTTATTCTATGATAATTCCGTTGCTGAATCAGGTAGAATCAGGTAGAACAGACTTCAAATCGAAGTGTTTGGGAATGCGTACATAAGAATATGAGTCGATTTGTATTACCTCATGATTCAACAGGCACCGTTCTTTTGTCGTACATATTCTGAAAAAAAACCATAGAAGCAAAAAAATAAAAGAATATTCCTAGCTTTTTGACATTATGCCGGTCAGTTATTTTATTTGTTTTGTTTTTAAACCCAGTACTTTAAAAAAGTACAAATGGGTCTATTAAGTTTGTGCCAAAAAACAATGTGCGTAACAGGTAGAAGGAGGCGTGGCAGACCCCATAAAGTATATATATTCTTGATCAGCATCAACAGCCGAGTCGATATAGCCATGTCCGTCTGTCCGTCTGTCTGTCTGTCTGTCTGTCCCTTTTTTGAGTTCCTAGATCTCAGAGACTATAAAAGCTAAAGACACCAAATTTGGCATGTACGTTCATCTATAAGTCCCATTGATCAAGTTTGTTTTAGATTTTTGCCACGCCCCCTCCGCCCCCGGAAATAGAAATACAAAATTTTGAAGTCGAATTACAAGAGCCCCTTTAGTGCCAGTGCCTTGATTTTTGGTACATATAATAAACACTATGATCCAAACCAGTTATTTCAAGCAAGCTCGACGGTAGGAGCCCCAGTACTTTTGAGTGCAAAGCGTTCACTATATGTAGATTGTTCTTCAACGTTGCGTACCATTCAACAGATGGCGTAACTACGAAGATATCAGTTGACAAACTTAGAGCTCGATAGCGTCTCTTTTTCTTATTTTGAACATAACATTGTTAGTTGAATAACATTCGCGTTTATCATCCGACTGGAATAAAATTTTCAGGACAGGCTTGGACTTTAGTGTGTATTATATAATCCAAAAATCAAGGCGCTAGTTTTAAAGGTTCTTAGCGGCTGTATTAACAACTAATAAGCTCATTCACTCATACTTTGTACAACTTTGAGTGTATTTGAGTTCAGTACAGTATTTTATAGTTCTGTGGAGTTTGAAATGAATGCATTCATGCAGACCTCTAATACACATACATATTTAAAGAACTTATAAAATATGCAACCAGCAAAAAGGCAGCAAGAAAAATTAATAGCATTGAACCAAGGTTCAAACCCGAACCTTTGGTTCAGGGGCTCCATAAACCGGTCCGCGAACCGAACCTTTATATTACTCTATGGTTCGAACCCCCGAACCGAACCTCCTCCCAAATTTTGGAGGTTTGCAGCCTTGATAAAATTGTAGTTGTTGTTCACTTTTTTTGGTAGCGCAGTGCTATTCCCCGCTACCCGAATTATTAAATAGCACCGCTCGGCTAACCGTGGTGACGCCGACGTTCACTGCTGCATAATTTCGCTACAATATAATCTGAAACAAAAATCTTTCGATACAAATGCTGGTATCACAACAATCAAAATAACACAAGGGAACAAGTTCTTGTTGAAAATTGCTAAAAATTACTATTTTTGTCACTTTTATCTCCTTTTCATACAAAAATTTTCTGAGAGCTCATTCATTCAAAAAATCAAAAAATAATAAAAAAAAATGCAGTAAGCTACAGTGGAGCAAGCTCGACAGTAGGAGACCCAGTACTTTTTGAGTGCAAAGCGTTCACTAAAGATTTTTCTTCAATGTTGCGTACCATCAATAGATGGCGCCACTTGATAAACATAGAGGCCGCTAGCGTCTCTTCTTCTTCCTTTTGCCTGTATCATTGTTAGTTAAATAACTTCCGCGTTTATCAACCGATTGGACTGAAATTTTTAGGACAGGTTTGGACTATAGCGACTATTATATATACCAAAAATCAAGGCGCTAGTCTTCTCTTGTAATTCGTCTTTAAAATTTTGTTTTTCAATTTCTAGGGGCAGAGGGAGGCGTGGCAAATATCTAAAACAAACTTGATCAACGCAAGATATAGATAAACCTTCATGCCAAATTTGGTGTCTGTAGCTCTTATAGTCTCTGAGATCTAGGAACTCAAAAATCGGACAGACGGACAGACAGACAGACGGACATGGCTATATCGACTCGACTGTTGATGCTGATCAAGAATATATATACTTTATGGGGTCTGCCACGCCTCCTTCTGCCTGTTACGCACATTTTTTTTGCACAAACGTAATAGACCCATTTGTACTTTTTTAAAGTACTGGGTCTAAAAATGCAGTAAGCTACAGTCGAGCAAACTCGACAGTAGGAGACCCAGCACTTTTTGAGTGCAAAGCGTTCACTATAGATTGTTCTTCAATGTTCCCTACCATTCAATAGATGGCGCCACTACGAAGATAAGTTAATGAACACACGGGTCGCTAGCGTCTCTTCTTGTTCCTTTTGCCTGTAACATTGTTAGTTGAATAACTTCCGCGTTTATCATCCGATTGGAATGAAATTTTCTGGACAGGCTTAGATCATAGTGTATATTATATGCACCGAAAATCAAGGGGCTAGCATTCAAGGGGCTCTTGTAATTCGACTGCGTAACAGGCAGAAGGAGGCGTGGCAGACCCCATAAAGTATATATATTCTTGATCAGCATCAACAGCCGAGTCGATATAGCCATGTCCGTCTGTCTGTCTGTCTGTCTGTCTGTCCGTCTGTCTGCCTGTCCGTCTGTCCCTTTTGGTGTCACCTAGATCTCAGAGACTATAAGAGCTAGAGACACAATACTTGGTATGTAGACTCATCTACATCTTGCATAAATCAAATTTGTTTCACAGTTTTTTGATTTGATTTGTTATACGAAAATTGATTCAACTATTTTTGTCGTCTTGATGAAATCAATTGTTTAATTAATTTGTATTGTAATTAATTTGTATTGTGTTTAGAAGCAAAAAATTTCCTGAATTTAAGCATAAGAAAAAATTTCTGAAAAAATTAAAGGTTTCATTTGAGCCAGCTAAATTTGCTGTTAAAAACAATTTCATTTTAAAATGAGAGCTTTACTTAGAGCAGGAATTCAGACTTACACGCATCTGAGAGTATTCAGCGAGGAATCCAATATTTATGGTGTCTTTGGAGGCAATAGTGCCATGGTTACGCTGACATGACAGCATTGCGAGGCTCACGAGAAGGATGCGAATGTCAGGAATGACACGCCTGTTGGCCATGTTAATCGGACACATTCTCGTAAAGTGGCAAAAACGAGAAGTTAATGCCAATAAAGTTGTAGATTTTGTTGTTGTTGTAATATATGCACTGACTCTGACATCAAAGGAGGTCTTGGCCTGGTTTACAAGTCAAGAACTGCACTAAAAGTGCCACACAATTAAGGCAAATGCGCGTACTCGTGTGTGTCCGTTTTGAGTTAAATTTCAAGAATCAGGAATCCGCGTTCTCGCTATCCGCCTATTTTCTTTCACTTGTTGGTCCGACGGCTGATGTTGCTCGACTCTAGATCCATTTCAGACTGCGACTCGGCAAACGGCTGCTGTGTCCTTTTTATCGCGCTGGCTTCGTAGCTGCACCTTCGGTTCGGTTCCGGTATCAAAAGCAAAGGGGTGTTGAGGTGGTGGGGCCATTGCCCGCCAAAATTAAATGGCATATGACTGACAGTAGCTGTTCTGAGCTCTTGCTCTGGCTCTTGCCAAGGGTGGGCTTAAACAATTTGAATTGCATGGGGTCTGACCGAAAGAGCCGAAACACAAGTGTTGTTCAGTCGGATTTTAAAATCAAGACTGACAAGATGTTTTTTTTTTTCTGGATGCTCATCAGTGGTTTATTAGACCCAGTACTTTAAAAAAGTACAAATGGGTCTATTAAGTTTGTGCAAAAAAAATGTGCGTAACAGGCAGAAGGAGGCGTGGCAGACCTCATAAAGTATATATATTCTTGATCAGCATCAACAGCCGAGTCGATATAGCCATGTCCGTCTGTCCGTCTGTCTGTCCCTTTTTTGAACACCTATATCTCAGAGACTATAAGAGCTAGAGCCACCAAATTTTGCCACGCCCCCCTCCGCCCCCGTAAATTTTAAACAACATTTCAAAGTCGAATAACGAAAGCACCTTTAATGCAAGCGATATGATTTTTTTCACACATGATAAACTTTATAGTCCAATCCTGTCCTGAAAGTTTTATCCGGATCGGATAATAAACGGATAGTATACGGCTGATCGAAATTTCGAAAATATGAACACCTAGATCTCAGAGACTATAACAGCTAGAGACATCAAATTTGGTATGTAGGTTTATCTATACCTCCCATTGATCAAGTTTGTTTTAGATTTTCGCCACGCCCCCTCCGCCCCCGGAAATTGAAATACAAAGTTTTGAAGTCGAATTGAAGGAGCCCCTTTAATGTTAGCGACTTGATTATTGGTATATATAATATACACTATGGTCCAAACCTGTCCAGAATATTTCATTCCAATCGGATGATAAACACGGAAGTTATTCAACTAACAATGTTACAGGCAAAAGGAAGAAGAAGAGACGCTAGCGACCTCTGTGTTTATTATACCCTTGCAGAGGGTATTATAATTTTGTCACGAAATGTGTAACGCATTGAAGGAAGCCTCACAGACCCCATAAAGTATATATATTCTTGATCAGGGCGACGAGCTGAGTCGATATAGCCATGTCCGTCTGTCTGTCCGTCTGTCCGTGTGTCCGTCTGTTTCTATGCAAACTAGTTTCTCAGTTTTGAAGCTATCTTGACGAAATTTGGTACAGATCCGTCTTTTTGCTGCACGCAGCACATATGCCGGAGCCGGCCGGATCGGATAACTATATCATATAGCTGCCATAGGAACGATCGGTTGGAAATAAACATTTAGTATGAAAAACTTTTTTGTTTCTCAAGATATCTTAACCAAATATACACATTGTGTGTTTGATTAAGTTTTAAACAGGCTGACCAAATTTGGTGTGAATCGGACTACTATATCATATAGCTGCCATAGGAACGATCGGTTCGAAAACACCATTTAGTATGAACAACTTTTTTGTTTCCCAAAATATCTCAACCAACTATACACATTCTGTGTTTGACTAAGTTTTAAACAGGCTGACCAAATTTGGTGTAAATCGGACTACTATATCATATAGCTGCCATAGGAACGATCGGATCGAAAACAATATTTAGTATGAAAAACTTTTTTGTTTCTCAAAATATCTCAACCAACTATACACATTCTGTGTTTGACTAAGTTTTAAACAGGCTGACCAAATTTGGTGTAAATCGGACTACTATATCATATAGCTGCCATAGGATCGATCGGTTCAAAATCAACAAATTTTGTAAAAAATCTGACGGCCTTCACAGGGCACTGCAAGGGTATCCAAACTTTGGCGCGCCAAAGTTAGCTTGCGCTATATTTAACTTCGTAGTGGCGCCATCTATTGTTTGGTACGCATTATTGAAGAACAATCAATAGTGAACGGTTTGCACTCAAAAAGTACTGGGTCTCCTACTGTCGAGCTTGCTCCACTGTAGCTTACTGTATTTTTTAAATAATTTAAATACTACGAATTTATTCCAAGTCTTTTTTGCTTATAGTTAATAGGCAAGCGGTATCCTATAACAACAATAAATGTCGCATAATTAAAACTTTTTTCGGTGTTGATATTTATTGCAAATGGCGCTTTATCCATATTTTTCGGATTCTCGTTACTAATGTAAGTAGAAGGTTCAAGTTTGGAGATCAAAGTATGCTTACTAAACATACAAGTCATATGTCGGACGTACTATAACGTAAAGGAAGCTTAGAGCTAAAGCACAATCACCACAGGTCGTAGTTCTGAATTAACACTAGCAGAAGTTTTTTTAATGGCAAGGATTATTATATAAGTGCTCTCAAACTTTTACCTCCCACGACTGTACATTTCTGACTGGTCCATCACAGGTATATGGCTAGGTTCAAGTGGGACTTTGGACAAGTGCACTAGTTCAAGGACGAAGATTAGCTCGGACAGTGCGGTTGAGTCGCAGCTCGGAATAGCCTTGTTACCCACGAAATTGCCAAATATTTTTGTTTAATGTACACGAAATTTACAACACATATAAAAAGTTTACACATGATTTAACTACAACAGGTGAGTGTAATATGTCAGTGTATGGGAATTCATTCGGCTTATTTTTTTCAAGCAACTGGCTGAAATAGTCAAACATTTCTCTAAGGCTCGAAAGAGAGGTGGAGGAAATTGAGATATGTTGACTGAGTGGATTTGAGTTATATTAATTACGTTTACTTATTCATTGAATATCGAATGTCTAGCAAATTAATCACATTATGTTTATAATCCTACGACGCTTTCATTTTTCTGCGTAGGTATTCTATTTCAACTCAAAACAATTGAGACTTTCTTCCCAAAACCCAACTTCTACAACTTTTATATTCCTTTGTGTCTAAGAAATAATAACAAGACTGAGTTATTTGGTTTAGATAGAAGTTAACGTTGATTCATTTAAATGGGTCTTTGATCAATCTTTAGTTCTGGAAAAATATAATTAATTATATATATTCTTAATTAGCTTCAAGCAAGTTTTATTAACATTTACCGAACTTTGGCAAGATACATAGTAAAATTTATGACCTGCCTAATATTTTTATTTTATTTCTATAAAAAAAATATATCAATCAGTCGGGAAAGCCCGTCAGTAAAATACCCTGTGGAAGTAAAGGACGATGTTATATTCCATACGCATGCAAACAGTGCTAACCTGCTCAAATGTACACATACTTATATACATACATATGTATGTATGTATGTAAGCACATTAGAACACTTGCACGCGCACGCACAAAACATTAGCGTCACTTTATAGAATAATTGTCTTCGAATATCTTCCGTGTTTATTATCAGATTGCGGTCAAATTTTGACGGTGGTGCTATATCACCTAGATCTCGTTACGGGGTTTGCCACGCCTCCTTTTGCCTGTTACATAAATTTTTGTTTTGTATAAAAACTGTAGTAAATCTCTAAGCTTTTAAAGGCCAGTTTACACTACTCTCTACACTCTACTGAAAAAAGTGTTTTCAAATCACTCTATAGTGTATTCGAGCCATAAGGGTTTCAAAATTTGTCCTAAAAGAAAAAACATTTTAACGAGGTGATAAATTAGATTTAAGACATAAAAGCCAAATCCTAAATTTTACACCTCCCACTAACACCCCATATCTCATGAACGAAAAGGGATAGTAGGCACTTTTCATAGGTTCGATCGGTATATAACTCGATCTGATCAGACCATAGTATCAAATTTTATATATTTTCAAGTCGCCTTTATCATCCTTGTTGGTTTTAAAGTGAACTACCGTTCTCAGTGATCTGTGGGGTTTGTTAAGGCTAATTTTCACTAGATTGTTTTAATGGCAGTTATAATGATATATAGAAATCATGTGTTTTGGACCAAATCGGATTACGATAGTTGAATGAGGTCCAAAAGCAATAAAGGAATTTTTCCTCTTCCAAATCGAATTTGAAATGGAATGAATTGGCCTCAGCTATAATGTGCAAGAGATGTAGCCTTGAATCTCTTCGGTTTGAGTTGCTCAATAACCAGACAGTCAGTCAGTGAGTGTCAGGACAAAGAGTCTTAATTTATAAAAAAGGGGCTAGCTTTAAACCCGCTCTTGATATCTGTAATTTGGATTTAGGTGGGCGAATAGAAAAGGAGTGCAAAGTTTTCAATTAAACTTGTTCTGGTTTGGAGTCTCTAGATCTTATAGTCTCTGAGATTTAGGTGATTATTTAGTGGACAGATTCTAATTAAAACTATATGTATACACTTTATGGCGTCTGCCACGCCTTGTTACTCACATTGTTGACAGGCCCTTTGTTCTTTTCAAAGTACAGGATCTAGAAATTAATAGAAGATGTAAATTGTAAGCTTTTCAGTACATACATAAGCAAGAGATTATGATGCCAGTCCTTACCCGTTGCTTGCGTACAGGGTATAAAATTCAATAAACAACTTATATTGGCAGACACTTATTCCATCCAAATGAAATTAACTCCCATCTTTTAAAAAAAAATTTCAGGGACACTATTTCCAATTTCGAAAAAATTTATGTCTATAAATACGCTACAACAGTTAATATAGGTTTAAAAGGTGTTATTTTTATACCCTTGCAGAGGGTATTATATTTTTGTCACGAAATGTGTAACGCATTGAAGGAAGCCTCACAGACCCCATAAAGTATATATATTCTTGATCAGGGCGACGAGCTGAGTCGATATAGCCATGTCCGTCTGTCTGTCAGTCTGTTTCTATGCAAACTAGTCTCTCAGTTTTTAAGCTATCTTGATGAAAATTGGTACAGGTCCGTCTTTTTGCTGCACGCAGTACATATGTCGAAACCGGCCGGATCGGATAACTATATCATATAGCTGCCATAGGAACGATCGGTTGGAAATAAACATTTAGTATGAAAAACTTTTTTGTTTCTCAAGATACCTCAACCAAATATACACATTGTATGTTTGATTAAGTTTTGAATAGCCTGACCAAATTTGGTGTAAATCGGACTACTATATCATATAGCTGCCATAGGAACAATCGGTTCGAAAACAACATTTAGTATGAAAAACTTTTTTGTTTCTCAAGATATCTCAACCAAATATACACATTGTGTGTTTGATTAAGTTCTCAACAGGCTGACCAAATTTGGAGTGAATCGGACTACTATATCATATAGCTGCCATAGGAACGATCGGTTCGAAAACAACATTTAGTATGAACAACTTTTTTGTTTCTCAAAATATCTCAACCAAATATACACATTGTGTGTTTGACTAAGTTTTAAACAGGCTGATCAAATTTGGTGTAAATCGGACTACTATATCGTATAGCTGCCATAGGAACGATGGGTTCAAAATCAACATTTAACAAATTTTGTAAAGAATCTGACGGCTTACACGGGGCACTGCAAGGGTATCCAAACTTTGGCGCGCCAAAGTTAGCTTGCGCTATCTTCGACGGTATTTTTTATTTAATTTGTTTAATAAAATATTATTTTACTATAAGAAAACATTTGTCCTATTTTTTTTTCTGTTTTTCTGTTTATATTTGCAACATCAATATTAAATCTTAATTTTGACATAATTTTTATAAATATAAAAATGTCGTTTTAAACAAACTAAAGTGTTTTATTCACGCACTTGGAGAAGGAATGAATCAGAAAGTAAGTTGTGTGGGATTACTGATAATGGGCGAGTGCTTCCTTGTTGATAACACCCATGTATGTTGTATACTTTGGTGAGGTGCCATTAAGAGCAATAAATTGCTCGGCAACCTCAACGGCGACACGAACTTGAGCCTCTGAGGTGCTGGCGCCCAAGTGAGGTGTGGCCACAACTTTGGGATGATTAATAAGTGCCTTGGTAACCTCCGACTTGGGTGGTTCTTCGGGGAAAACATCAAACGCAGCACCGCCGCATTTGCCACTATTCAGTGCATCCAAAACGGCCCGTTCGTCGATGATGCCGCCACGTGCTACGTTAACAACCTTGACACCTGTCTTACACTTCTCCAACGTCTCCGAAGAGACTAGATCTGTAAAAAAAGTTGTATCAATTGCATGCTTCCGATAAGTCAAGGGGAACTTACTTCTTGTAGCAGGAATCAGTGGAGTGTGCACTGTAATATAGTCGGCCAGTGGCCAAATCTCTTCTAAGGTCATTTTTTCAATACCCGCTGCTTTGGCCTCCGCCTCCGTGGTAATGGGATCATAGCCAATTACCTGGCATATTGATTGGTATTAGCTTTAGCAAGGAATACCAATTAACTGATCGCTTACCCTCATGCCCCAGGTCTTCATGCGTATGGCCACTTCACGTCCAATGCGACCCAAGCCAAGTACAGCCAAAGTTTTGCTATATAGCTCACTGCCGCTATATAGTTTCCTGTCCCAACGACCCTCCTTCATGCTCTGTCCGGCAGGCACAACGGGACGCGCCAGAGCGCCAATTAGGATGCACGTCAGTTCGCAAGCCGAAATAGAATTGCCACCCGGAGTGCTGCAAAAGCAACAGAAATTTTATTTAAATACACCAAACACACCGTGAAACTCTCCGAAAAGAAAGGAAAGGGCTAAAGTAGGGAAAAGGGAGAAAAAGGCACTTGTTGTGACTAGACAGAATTATGCAAATGACTTCAATATCGCGCACTCGCATAGTATCCCTCTCAATCCAGGCAGGCTTAATGGCAATAAGGAGCTCGTTACCCAAAAATGTGTGTGGCCGTTTAATTATGCGTGTCAAGGCACATAATTCGAACCCGTCACTCAACCCAGTCAGCAAATACGTTGTTGGTTTCGATACGACAATTTAAGTGTGCATATTTGCAATTTTACATACCCTATGCAGAGGATATACAAGTGCAGTCAACAAGTGTGGGCATAATAAAAAAGGAATGAATTAAAAAAATAATTTATAATTGCACTAGGAAAACTCTGTTAAAAATTCAAATTAAAAATGCATTAATAAAATCTACATTTGTTGTCGATTGTACGGACAACAAAGGTATATCATCCACAGTACAACTATATTCCAGGGACAATAAATAATGATTTTTTTTTTCATTAAAAAAAATCATACACTTCTAGTAACTTCTCAAAGGATGAACTATGCATTTTCACAATTATTGTATATTTTTAAATAATATTAATAATCTCACAAAATAATGATTAGTTTTAAGTTATATTTCAAAACTCAACCAATAATCGTTATGGCTGAGCAAAAAAATATAACTCAAAAAATAATGATTATTTTGTGAGTTTTATTTTTAGCTCAAAAATAAAACTCAAGTTACTATTGCAACATTTCTATAGGGTATTTTAAATATGAAAGTATGCATCCTTTTGGATGCGCCCAAGACTCTTAACTTATGTCGATCTCTTTGCTTTGCATACACACGCATATTTTCATATTTTGAATACCCTATAGAAATGTTGCAATAGTAACTTGAGTTTTATTTTTGAGCAAATAATAAAACTCACAAAATAATCATTATTTTTTGAGTTATTTTTTTTTGCTCAGCCATAACGATTATTGGTTGAGTTTTGAAATATAACTTAAAATTAATCATTATTTTGTGAGACTATTAATAAAAATCGAAAATAATTATTATATACAATTTCTTGAATAAAACTTATAATGATTACAGTCCCTGCTATATTCTCCTTCTCCTTTGACAATTCTCAAAATGTACATTTACAAATTAGGAGAAATGTCCCTGGGCATTCATCGCCGTGGAAAAAGAGTGTTTTGCACTCGATAATGTCGAGCATGTTAATTGCATTCCATTTCTCACTCTCTGTTGTTTGTTTACATCGTCTGATGTGCATTGGCTGAGGTATCAGGGGAGCATTTACTTACTTAAGGACAACGACATTATGCGATGTCGCTGCGGCCACATCGATGTTGTCCACTCCGGCGCCTGCTCGACCTACAACCTTAAGACTGCCGGCTCCAGCTGCAAGCACTTCCGATGTTATTTTTGTATCCGAACGCACAATCGCAGCATCGAAGTTCTGTAAAATTGGATTATAGTGGACATACGTGTAAATAGATAAGTGGGCAAAGCTCATATCTACATTTCTGATATGAATATCCAATAATGAAAGTCCACCTTTGACTGAAAATTAATATGTACTCCATACTTGTTCTAATGTATGCCATTTAATAGGCGTTTTTACGTATCTTCAACAATCTTCTACTTGCAAGTAACGGCATTCCGTATGTTATCGTTGCTTCGACCTATCGATAACATGTTGCGCCGATAACACGCGTCTTGAACAACTTAAGGGGCTTGCCACTGCGTCAGTGTCATAGTGCCACAGCGAGATGCAGAGATGCTGTGACACTTGGCTGTGACGATCTTATAAGTTGACATTGCGCCACCATGCTTGCCACAAAGATTCAGGAGTGCAGGTTGTCATCTGCGCTTCCGAAATTTAAATTGCCGATTTTGAGGATCAGATGCATTTCAGAGGCTCTGTGCCACAATGTGAACTCAACATATATGTCTTCTTGTTTTTTTTTAATTTTTTGTTTATTGTTATTATTTTTTTTTAAATTTTAAATTTTTTGAAAATTAAGTACACTTTATTTTGTTATATAAAAATGTTACCATGGTTACATATTAATATTAAGATGGCTAAATAATCTCGGATCTCCTAATGTTATATTGAATAAATAATTTTAATTATCAAATTAAGCTCAATTAATTAATTTAAGCCAAGTTTGGGGATAATTTGTAATATGTATTTAAATATTATGAAATATAGACAATGAATTATCGCGATTTGATCTATGATCGAAAGCAGTCTTACCAGCATACCACTTTTGTCACGTGGGAAGAACTTTGTAATCGACGCATCGTCGCGACGCGTCGAAGGGAAATTTTTACCGAAACTCGCGGCGCTTTAGTGCAAATGGCAATCCTGATTACAATTATTTAACGTATGCGAGTCTGATTAAAATAAATAAATAAATAGGATATTTCTTGGAAAGTAATCAAGTCTGCGCATAACTGGAAACTGAATAACAAGATGAGTTCGAAAATAAAATGTGAATCGGCATCGTCTCTTACTGTTGGGTGTGTTTTAAATGTGCGCATGCGAAAGTCAAACAATTGGCAACTTGCGAAGATCGTAAGCATCAAGAAGAGAGGGCATAAGCGAAAGTTCTATGTGCACTACGTGGATTGTAATAAACGATTGGATGAATGGGTCTCTGAGGAGGATCTAAACTTGACCGAGGTGCAAATGGTTCCACGTGTTGACGAGACCTTGGAAAGTCCGGAAGAGCCACAGGCGAAAACACAAAAAACAATACAAAAGGAAAAACCAAGTACAATAGCAAATGGTCATATAAATAAACCACAAAATGCAAAGATAACAAATTTTCGACATACTTCATCAGAAGAGCATCAGAAGAATGACGAAACGAGCATTAAGAATGTGGAAATGATTGAGTTGGGACGCTATCGCATAAAGCCCTGGTACTTCTCGCCGTATCCGAAAGAACTTTGTGAAATGGATTGCATTTACTTGTGCGAATTCTGTCTGAAGTATTGCCAGAGTCGCTTTTGTTTGGGGCGTCATCTATCAAAGTGTACTTTGAAGCATCCGCCTGGCAATGAGATCTATCGCAAGGATACTATATCCTTTTTCGAGATCGACGGGCGCAAGGACAAGATGTATGCTCAGAATTTATGTTTGCTGTCGAAACTATTTCTCGATCACAAGTTAATTGATCTTGACCTGGATCCGTTTTTGTTCTATGTGATGACAGAGTTTGATTCGCGTGGATTTCACATTGTCGGCTACTTTTCCAAGGAAAAAGTAAGCGAAGAGGGTCACAACTTAGCCTGTGTATTGACTTTGCCGCCATATCAGCGCAAAGGTTATGGTAAACTGCTTATTGAGCTTAGCTATGTACTTTCCCAAATCGAGGGGAAAGCTGGTTCCCCGGAGAAGCCGCTCTCTGATCTAGGACTGCTCTCGTACCGATCCTATTGGGCGCTGGCTATACTCGAGATAATAATTAATACGAATCCCTTACGGAATGGGGAAAGACCTTCGACAACTATAAATGATATCACCAAGCTTACAGCCATAAGGACTGAAGATGTTTTGTATACATTGAAAAATCTTAACCTTGTTAAGTACATCAATGGGTACGTAATCTGTGTCAATAGTGAGACTATTAAACAGCATCGGGATGCGATGAAGAAGCTCAAGATTTGCATCGATTCCAAGTGTCTGAATTGGACCCCCAAAAAATGGACCAAAAGATTTACAGCTACTACCGGCTATTGATCCAATAACATAAGCAAAATAATCTTTCTTTTTTAATAAATAACGGCTTTGCTATGTCATTATTAATTTCTTATCAAACGTTAGTATATAGATCATGCGTTTTCAGCTATTGAATTACACATACACTGTAGGTACGTAAGCTTTTAATGAAATGTAGATGCCGGTAAAGATTTTCCACTCATAAGTAGACGTGCCTTTACTAATACTAAGAAAAGTTCCTATATGTTTTGCTTATAGATTATTAGGCTATAATATTTTTATTAAATGTGTACAACAAATTTTAGGGTAGACAGAACGATTTCAGATATTCGGGTCTACATATATTTATAATATACACATTTTAACACATTTAAAAAAACAATTCACTTTAATATTAATTAATGCATTCTAAATGTTGCTAAACTACTTAATGAAGTTGTAAAGAATCTGAAGTCCAAATAAGTTTTAAGTTTAATGTGAAATAATAATTAGATGATTTAAGCAAATCGAGATTTCTTACTATAAATGATGGATTTGCTGTATCATTAATAATTTCCCATCAAACGTTAGTATATAGATCATAAGTTTTTTCTTTTATTCAATCACACATCCAATGTAGCAACGAAAGCTTTAAATCTAATCTACTTATTGGAAAAGCTTTGCCACTAACAAATACATAGACGTGCCTTTTCTTATAACAGGAAAAATTCGTCTATGTTTTGCTAATAGATTATTAAGCTTAATTATTTGTATTAAATGTGTACAACAAATCGTAGAGTAAATACAGATAAAGATGTCAGATAATCTGGTCCACATATATAAAATAAACGTCGTTGCAAATTTATAAGAACAATTCGAATATGAAATTTAATTGTATTAAATGCTTCCAAAATGTTGCTAATTTACTAATGGAGTTGTAGCGAATCTGAAGTCCAAATAAGTTTTAAGTTTAATGTGAAATAATAATTACATGATTTAAACAAATCGAGATATCTTACTATAAATGATGGACTTGCTGTCTTATCAAACGTTAGTCCCTATATAGATCATACGTTTTTATTTATTCAATCACACATGCACTGTAGCAGCGAAAGCTTTAAATGCAATGTACATAGATGGTAGAGAAGCTTTGCCACTAAACAATAGACGTTCCTTTACTTAGATTATTAAGCTTAATTATTTGTAATAAATGTGTACAACAAACCGTAGAGTAGACAGATGAAGATCTCAGACAATCGGGTCCACATACATACATATATGAAATACACTTCGTTACAGACTTATAAGAACAATTCGAATATGTAAATTTATTTTAATCTATGCTTTTAAAATGTTACTAAATTACTTAATGAAGTTGTAAAGAATCTGAAGTCTAATTACGTTTTATGTTTAATGTGAAGTAAGAGAATTACTTGAGTTCAATAAAAAGCAGAAAAATCTGCATTAAAGTAAAAGCTATTAAATGCAGCGCTTGACAAGAGGTTGTTTATTGTTTATACTCGACAGCTAGTATTATACAGATACAGTCTGTCAAGAAACACTTTACACACTGAAAATTAAATTTATTTTTTACTTTCCATACGAAAATAACAGCCTTTTATTCCATTTAATCAATATTTTTTAATGCATAACTATTTAATAACAAGTATAAGGTGAATTCGTGAAAAAAAAATAACAGAACTATGAATAGGTAGCTTAAAAAACAACAAAAACTATGATTACTCATTTTTGACACTGTCAAGAAACTCTTTACACTTTTTGTTTTGCGAGTTTTGTTTTGTTCTCATTCTTTGACAAAACGGTGCTTTACCGTTAACTATGGCTTTTTAAAGTAATTTTGGTTCGTAGATTCCAAAAATGTTAATCTTTTTCATGTCCGAGCATTAGTTTTCGAGATACAAATGGCAAGTTTTACAGGTAAAAAGCTTAATTTTTCTTTTTTTAATTTAAAAAATTATATAAAATTAAAAAAAATATATTTTTTGTCATAGCGTTTAAAGCTTTTTCGTCTACGATCATTTTAAAAGTAGTTTGAACCAAATCGGACAACAATTACAGAGTGTCACATATAAACAATGCAAAGATACAATTGTCAATACAAAATTGTATGA
This sequence comes from Drosophila neotestacea, assembly GCA_035044365.1. Classification (NCBI taxonomy): domain Eukaryota; kingdom Metazoa; phylum Arthropoda; class Insecta; order Diptera; family Drosophilidae; genus Drosophila; species Drosophila neotestacea. Next base: position 61,648 of record JAWNMD010000654.1, read on the forward strand.
AGCTCCATACGATTTTGCAACGCGAAGTATGAGGAAATATTGTTTATATGTGACACTCTGTAATTGTTGTCCGATTTGGTTCAAACTACTTTTAAAATGATCGTAGACGAAAAAGCTTTAAACGCTATGACAAAAAATATATTTTTTTTAATTTTATATAATTTTTTAAATTAAAAAAAGAAAAATTAAGCTTTTTACCTGTAAAACTTGCCATTTGTATCTCGAAAACTAATGCTCGGACATGAAAAAGATTTACATTTTTGGAATCTACGAACCAAAATTACTTTAAAAAGCCATAGTTAACGGTAAAGCACCGTTTTGTCAAAGAATGAGAACAAAACAAAACTCGCAAAACAAAAAGTGTAAAGAGTTTCTTGACAGTGTCAAAAATGAGTAATCATAGTTTTTGTTGTTTTTTAAGCTACCTATTCATAGTTCTGTTATTTTTTTTTCACGAATTCACCTTATACTTGTTATTAAATAGTTATGCATTAAAAAATATTGATTAAATGGAATAAAAGGCTGTTATTTTCGTATCGAAAGTAAAAAAATAAATTTAATTTTCAGTGTGTAAAGTGTTTCTTGACAGACTGTATGTAAGTATTTGTTTCTATTTTCAAATGCAATGTTCAAGACAAGATAAGACAGCATTACACGTGTTGTCAACTCACAAACAATATGCACACACACTTTCAATTGCATTCACGTATGAGCTTAGCTATATATGTACATATGCATATAAGCATGGAAGCACATAGTTTGTAATACATATTATCTACATATGTACATATATAGCATTATTATTTGTGTGAATATCGTTCGACTTGAGTAGTATGTATGTATATATATGTTTGTAAATGCGCATGTTATGTAATCGGATTCTTACTCACCTTTATTTCCTTACACAGCTCATCTACCGGCAGCTTAAGCTTGTACGTAACCTGAGAAAAAGAATATCAAGCCAATAACCACAATAAATTTTCAAATCTATAAGTATGTGTCTCTTTAATTTTCTTTTTTAAAAGTTATTTTCTCGTATAAAGGTATGTACACACATGTATATATGGGCGTACATATTAAATTAAGTAGCTTACATTGATGCCATGCTCCTGTAGCAGGTCTACACACGAATTGTCAACTGCATCACAAATGAGAACATTTTTTATTTTCACTGGCATTTTTGCAACGTTTGAGAAATTTAAGACAATTACTGGAAACTGGAAAGTATAGTTGAAGGGCTAATACCAACGCAAGAGCACACGCACAGACCTCAGTAACGCAAAGAGCGACTGCACTTGTCGGTTTGAGCTTGATAATATAACTGATTCGGAATGCGAGAGTCACAGGCCAACGAACCGCCTGGACAGAGAATTCAGCTGTTCTTCTCTGGGAGTGAGAGAAAGCGATCGAACTTGATAAACAAGAGCGTGGGCTAAATGATGTGTGGAGTGGGAGCGCTCTCACGCGTTCCTATGTATAAATGTATGGATGTGTGAGTCCTATGTACACTGTACAGTACATGTGCAAACAACCCAGACTGTGCGAAAACAAGATTAACCCGTCGGTAGCCGCTGGGGTTAGATAAATTCAGTGCAAAGGTAATCTAAGAATGTTTTCAATTCTTTTTGACCAGAATCATTTGGGGTTATCTATTTCGATGCGCGATGAGAACTTGAATTTGAGGTCGATTAATCCGGACATGGTCGTCATACAAAAATAGCAGATTCATAAGCATGAAGGTAATCGGTTTTAACTATGAATACATTTTCGAGGGTTGACGAGATAAATCAACTTTAAATTCGAAATTCATTATTATTATACTTGATCTGACAACCAATTCCAAACTCAGATTCAGCGATCTATGTGAGGGTCTGGTCAAAAATACGAAACACTTATTCTTTATCAAACTTTGTTTGAATCCTAAATCGAAATGGTTTTTTGTGCTAAAAATATATATTCGATTTTATTAAAGATAAAGTAAATAGAAAATCTTTATTAAGAACCTTAGCCCAACCACATGTAGTAATAAACAAATTAAATTTAATTTTAATTGGTTTTATTCGCAATTCAGCGTTCATTTAACTACATACTCGTATTTGTTTTTATCATATAAATAAATTTTTATAAATTTATTAAACAAATATCAACGAAAAACAAATTTTTTCCCTTTTCAGAAACTGAAAAATAAAACATTTATAAAAACAAATTGAGATATTAATAACTATTTACATACGATTATGTTAAATTTATCGGTTTTTACAATATACATATGTACGTAAAAAATATTTTATATAAATTTGGATTGATATTTTGCACAAATAGTTCTTTTCATATTCTGATTTTGGTTTTGGTAGTTTTTTCACCCCTTATGCCTTATTTTTTTGCAATAATATTTTGAATTAGAATTTTTTATTACGGAATCTCAGGCGTGCATAAATATTTGCCATTTCTCTTTTCTTCGTGTGTATCAACTACCGCATATATTGCTGAATAAAAAATAACGCTTGCATTTATTAAAGTGGCTTAAAAACAAAGGGAGGTCTCTTCACATAGTTAATATGAATTTTCAAGTTTCGTATTTGAAATGTATGAAAATGCCCATAAAATAACTTGGGGGATTTACACTATAAAATTGCTTGTGTGATTGAGTATGTGAATATGTGTGGGTGTGTGTATTAGTTAGTCAACAGAGTTAAATACATATTTGTGATTGTTGTTATTTCTTCTTTATTATTCTCATTAATTTTTTTTTATGGATAAGATCAAAATAATTGCGTTATTCAAAATAAATCATTTTATTTTATTCTATAATTGGAAGAGATATTATTCTCAACCACTTTTCTGTAATAATATGTTTTGTTATAATTATTATTAATTATTTTGTTGGCTGTATTGTAGATAATATTTACCATTATTCATATTAGTTCGCTATTGGTAAAGTACTGTCCACTTGACAAATTTGATTCATTTAAATTTTGTTATTTATAGCAGGATACATTTACAGTTATTTATATTCATATTTTCTTCTATTGTGTGTTACCAGTTCTGTGAATCGAATACAATACAGTCGGTGCATGTATTCGTATTCATATGAGTATATTTGTATAATTTACATACATATATACATATGTACTATATTTATATTTGGTATATGTATATTACATATATTGTTATTTTCTCTTCATTTTTGGGCTCATCTCTACATTTATGTTTTTAATTTTATATCCTTCGTGTATGCTCTCAACATTAAACTAGTATTAAAAAGTAATTTTCAATATATTTAATTATAGCTAATAAATAAATTGTTTGCCACTTTATACAAGAAATGTCTGCATATCATTTTCATTATCATTATTATTAATGGCTCCAGCAATCGAATCCCCAGTCGTAACATCGGTGATACAAAATGTTTTAACGTGCATGTCTATTAAATATGTAGTCATGTTTTTGTTCATATATGTATTCATGTATTTATGTAAGTATTTGGTATAAGCTGCACAAAATGTAAATGAGCATAATCCCGATGTTCTATATTTCGTTAGGCTCTTTTTTTCAAATATATCTTTATATACTATATAGCGTATTTTTTTTCTTTTCTTTTTGGTTTTGTATTCTTATTTATTATGATTTGCTCGGTATTAGATGCGTCGATTATAAAACCAATATTAAAATCTAACTTCTTGTTTCTAGTTATAGATTAATTTTTTCTTTTGGTTTTATTTTACTTTTTAATTTTTTCCATTTTCACATTTACATAGTTTTTTTTGTGTATGCACATTTGCCTATGGATTTTTGAATGGGTTGAACACTTAGCAATTGTTTCACAATGCTTACATCCATTTTTAAATACATTTCTTTATCAAAATGTTAGTTTTTGGAGGCTTATTTCATTTGCTTATCAATATTTTTATTAACTAAGTAATATTCGCCACCTTCTCGAATTTCACGATATCCCTTTTTTATCTTTCTCCGAAATGCTCCAATTTCCTTTTCATATACCCTTGGACTGTAAGTATCTTTTAGTTTTCTCAGAGCGTCTTTAAAAGTACCGATGTTTTCAATACACAAGCTACACTTTTTTGAAGACTTTAAATTTAAAAATGGAAAAATATCACAATTTTTTGATGGGTCTAATTTGCATTACGCCAACAAATAATTGAAAATTTGGAAAATCTGAAAGGTTTTGCATTGTAATGTAAATCAAGTTCTCGTATTTCAGACATCAGTACCGAAATTGAACGCTCTAAATACCAACTTCTTCTTAAGCTAAGTATCTAGGGAGTGCAGTGATCAATCAATCATCTGTTAGGTCTATATCTTTCTCCTTCTATTGCGAGGCCTATTCGAACAAAGCTCGTATATTACGTAGTTAGCATGAATGAATATGGTTAAGGTGTGGAAGTAGCTACTTGCTTAGCGCTAATCAATAAAAGCGCTGGAAGTACAGGGAGTTGGAGAATAATAACTCCCTTCATATTCGAAAGTCGCGATCGATTTGAATTCAGTGCGTTTTGTTTTTGTGTTTCTCTTTTTTTTTTGTTCTCTTGATTTTTAAATTTCGAAAAACCGTTGGATTATTTCTTTGCCAGGTGGTTGGAATTGTAAAAAGAGAGTGCTCGTTTGGAATGGACCAGATCAAAAACATACTTACAATAGTTTCTCCGTATTAATTGATGTTTTAATGATTGAATCTTACGCAGGCGCAAAACGTAGTAACCTTTTCTTCTTTTGTGTTCTTTTCTTTTTTTTCATGTATTTTTTTCTTGAGGTCAAGGAGAATAATGATGTGTTTCTGTTGTATGTGTGTTAAACATCTTGAGGATGCCAAAATGGTATTTTGTTTTTTGATAAGGCACTGGTAGTATTAATTGCTGTAATTAAGCAATTAATTAGGCAGAAAACAAAACAAGTGTAAAAAAAATCAGCTAAAGATTTGAGATTTGCCAAGGAACAAGTCGCTAAGAGGAGCGCTATTGAAAATGGAACAAACTAGAACTTTTATACTAGCATTGGTATTATAGATTCTCGATAGAGCTAAGCATTCTTATAGAGGCTAGTTAATAAAAGTTATTTTTAAAGAGCTGTTCTTTTAACTTTTAAGCATTCAATAATAAACTAGAGTATAGATGGCTTTTTTAAAGAGATTTCAATCGGTTTCATGGCAAATGTGTGTAAGTGTGCCTGTTGTCTGCATTTACTTAGAATTTTAAAAGTATGTACTTTTGTTTTACTAAATTATTAAAGCTGCCACTTACTAATTAGTTTATCGTATGTAAAATCGTATGTATATATTAATATATATATATGTATACGGTTTGATACCGTAAATACAATGATTCACACCAAGACTGAACCCCTCACCTCGTTCCCCCCTTCTCACTAGTTTTTCTACTTGTTGCAAAATGCATTAGCAAATTGTTGTTGTTTAGGTGTAAATATTAATCTAAGTTTTTTTTTTAATTCATATACTTGTTTGTATACTCTACTTTATCATTTGCTGTTTTTTTTTTTTTTTTTTAATAAAATCTCATTACACTTAGCTATATGTAGTAAGTATTTAAGACACATAAGGCTGTACTTAGCATTGTGCTTTCCTTTTTAACTATGTAAGTGTATTTACCTGTTCAGCCCCAACTTCAAAGAGGAAATGTACAAACTTTACTTGACTTTCATTTATTTTTGGCACTGAAATTAGTATGCTAGATTTGAAATTTGAATATAATGAAGTTATTTTCAATCTAATTTCTAAGAAAACCTCGATACCATCATATATATTCGTATTTGTGCAAACGGCATTGTTTATCCGTTTTTTATTAAATAAAGTTCTTTGTTTGGTGCCTCGATGAAATCTCTTCAATAAAACCTATCCATGCTCAGTATATCCTCCTCGTCCTCCTCAACTATGATCTTATTACGTATTGCATGCGTGATCGCATCGATTTTCGTAAAGGATGATGACGATGACCAATCGTAGTCCAGTGATTTTGAGTTGGAGCCACTACTTATGGATTTGTTTCTGAATCTGTTAATGTTGCTCGGCGGATTGGCGAATGAAGTGTTTTGATACGAATCCCTACGATACAGTTGGGATGCGAAGGTGGATGCGTTGGTGCGACTACTAGAGTGTGGACGTGCCTGTGGATAGGACAATGGCTGGTGTCGCAATGGGAAGTGTTCGCGTGGACGCTGTTGCGTCTGCGACAGGGAGTACGACGAGGATGACAGCCACTGATCCCTTGCTTGTTGTCTGGGCAGGAATGAGTGTGTTCTATAATGTGTATCTGAACCTTGAATCGGTTGTGAGTGCTTTGTGGGTTTTGGTTTGTGTATTATGTCAAGATCAAAACTATTGTCACGTGCTTCAATCAAACCTGGCGCCTTCGAATCGATCTGATCCCACCCCTATATCCACGATTCCTACATGGCATTCAGCATTCTCCTACTACTCCCACCACCTCTATGCGGACTGTATTCATCGCGATCGCGTTCGACAACAGCTGCCGCTCTAGTCACGTCCCGTGGATCATCAATTCGCGTCGAGGGTCCAGGTCCATAGCGTGTTCTCGAGCTGCCCAACAAACGATCCTCACGCTCAAAATCTCCATCGTCTAACAGACGACCTCCCCGCGACAGATGACCATGATGAGAGGCGCCACTTGGTCCACTTCGCATTGCTGGATACTCGAAATTACGCTCGTCCAGCATCTCATCGCTGTTCAGATCATAATGCATAAGATCTCGATCTCTCGCATGCAATCGCTCCCTTTCCTGCCGCTCATAACGCTCCCTATCACGTTCGTAGCCTGCCGCATGCCCGCCGCCTGAACCGCTGCGATCCTGGTGACGTCCAGACGTCTGACGACGACTATGATGGTAAGAGGCACCTTCTGAAAGACGGACACACATAAACGAATCTTAGTCAAGTTATTCAATCAAATTTGGCAAAATAACAAATTAACCAATAACTGAAACAAATCAAACCATAAGCAAAACATTCGAAACGCATCAATAGGCAAAAAGTAATGCCCAAAGCCATTTATACTTGTAACCAAATACATTCAATGTATTCGGTATAAATTTAAAATACATATTTTGATCATAAATAAACTCATCGTATATTGAGCATATATTCAGAAATTATTTAGAGTATTAAGTTTAACTCGGGAGTGCAAATATTTGGCGTGGTTTTCTAGCTATTCTTTTATAACCATCATACAATTAGGACTCCCATAATGATTAATATTGATTCAACAAGAGTTAAGGTATGGGGTTAGGTATAAGGAGTAGTCTTAAATAAGGTATATAAGATATTACACCGTCTCCGGCAAGGCAAATGTTAGTTATCTTCAACACTTAGATCCTTAGATATCTTTAAAGAGAGATTATAATAAAAAGAATATACGTATTTTATTTTTGAGTTTAAAGACTTGATAGAAACATTTCTTTTTGTTGTTACGGTCAGAGAACTATGTTCCACATAATTGACAGAATCGGTAAAAAAAAAATTTACTTTCGAGTTACAAATTTTGTTCACCAAATTCATATTTCTATTAGGCAGACTGAGATAAAATAGCTTGTAAGATAATTTTTATCTAATATGTATACATATATAAAGCTATAATAGGAAAATGTAAATTTTTGTTTATATTGAGTTTAAATGTTTTGTTTAAAAGTCTATAATTTCGTCCACTCTTCAGATGAAGTTAGATATTCCTAGACCTGGATTTATCTTAAATTTTTTATTTGTATATCTACATATATTTCTACATACAAATCATGAAAAACAAAAAGAACCTAATTGCTAGATTTGAAAATATTAGCAACGGGAAAATTGGGAAATAAGGTATGGCCAACCAATAAACTGTGAAAAAAGTAAGGGTTACAACAAATCAAACAGAAATAAAGTTAAAAACGAAACTGAACACGTTTTTTTATTGGGGAGTCCATACTCACTAAGCCAACATGTGCCTTAATAACGATTACAGTTTTAATGAGTTGAATTTTTTCTTAGGTTATGGTTTCAATTTTCTCTAACTTGAAATGGCGAACGACAACATAAATAAATTATGAATTATAGAACGTAAGATATCGTTAACTACTGGACTGAATTGGGCTGAGTTTTTCCGAGCAATGTTGGAATCAAGTAAAAGGACGAGGACGTGGTCGTGAACGTGAGCTTTAGAGTCGGACGACGCCAGGTGTAACTAGAAACGAGTACAAAACATGTCAGGTGCACATTTTAGACAATAATATCATACGATTTTCTGGCCAAATTTAATTACCTAAAGCTACGAATTCGAAGATCACGAATATGATGATGTACTGACGAAGCATTTGAGAATACGATACGTATGTTTTTGCAAAGAACGGTCTCAAGATAGTTAAGTTTAGTATTGTTAATCAAAACTCAAACAAAAAATGTAATATCAAAAGTCAACGGTGGTATCTTAAATACTATTATTAATAGTTATTAAATGGCTTCCGATAGAACAGAAGAACAGATAGTGCACCTCATTCAAAGTCGGAACAACTTGAAACTGACGAATATTCGAGTTGTTAACTGCAACAGTCTTCTTTATTGTAAACGATCGATTGAAAAGTTTGGATATACGAGTTATATTTTATTGTTTGTTTCTTTGTCTTTATCTTTGTACTGTCTTTGTTGATATATCGCTATTGTGTTGATCTTGGTTATTGAATTTGATATTATAGCATTGTTGTAAAGGAACCGGGTATGTCTCGTGCTGTGAATGCTGTGAAGTGTTTGCATAAAAAAATAAACCCAAAATAAATAATAAACAAAGCACAAAACCCAAAGTACTTAAATTAATGGAAATAGCATATGAATAAAAATGTTTCGAGACGTCATAATCTAATAAACACGTTCTAATTTAGTAAATTCTCTTTCATCGCAAAGGGACTTTGGTAAACGCATGATGCACTTAACAATTTTTTTTTCTCTACCTTTCAGAGAGTATTGTATTTTGAAACAGATCTCAGAAAGTATATATGTATGTATATTCCTTATCAAGAGCGTCATATTCCTCATGACGAGATAACTTAATATAGCCATGTCCGTCTATTTGTCTATCTGTTCGTCTGTTTCTATGCCAACTAGTCTTTCAGTTTTATAGCTATCTTGATTAAACTTGGTACAGTTCGGTCTTGTGTTACACGCAGTACATACGTGTATTTATGTCGGAATCGGCCGGATCGATTCATTGTACCATTTACATAGCTGTTAAAAATCCAATTTTAGTATGAAATACTTTTTTGTTTCTAAAGATATTTGAACCAAACACAAAGATTGGGTGTTTTGACTAGACTTATACGGACGGACCAAATTTGTATAATAAATATACTATATATAGTAAGTTGAATGCTGGTATATGGAAGGGTGTGCAATCATCTTTTTTAAAATTTGTAATCTGTATTGCAGATATAGGTATAGGTTCTTGGACATGCTTAACATTTCGAGTATGAAATTTCTTCCTTTGCTAAAATTGTCCTAATTATGATCAAAATATTTTTTAAGGTGTTTCAAAAATAATTCAGATGGACTTCCTAGCTTTTCTTCGGAGACGGAGACCCCATACATATGTATGTACATACATATATGTAATTGCATCTTGGGTTAAAGGATTAACAAATAAAGATGTCTATAAAGTTTGGCCATTTACGAATATTTATACTTCGTAACGTATAATTCAATCCCTACACCAAGTTATACTAATAAAGTTTAAAAAATAAATAAAAATGAATGAAAAGCTGTGAAACTATAACTATTACAAATTGATGAATTATGAAGAACATAATGTTGCCTATTGTACTGTGAAAAAAATTTCGAACTAGGTTTTTGTATAACTAATATTTTTTAAACTCTTAAACAAATGTTCGTAGTAATAGTAGTAAAAAGGATCTGATTAAGAGTAAACTTTGAGTTTGTAAATTGTAAATAGTGTACTCAAAATAAATTTATTGGAATATGTATGGGTTCTAAGTAGTTGGATTGACAGTACTTAAAAATTGCTGTTTAAACTTATACGAAGACATTTAAACCAAATCAAAAAATTGAACAGTTGAATTTACCTTGGTCCCAATCGAACTCTCTATCCCAATCCCTTTCTCGCTCTCTTTCCCATTCGCGTGCTCTCTCGCGCTCCCATTCCATATCTCTTTCTCTGTCTTTCGAGTTGCGATCACGGTTGAACTCTCTATCCCAGTAGTCTCGCTCATTCTCACGCTCTCTTTCCCTACTATCCCTCTCCCGATCCCGTTCCCGACTACCCTCCCGCTCAACACTTGCCATACGGGGCTCGAGCTCGTCAAATTCCTCGCCATCGACTGTCGACGAATTAACATGCGAATGTGGATAGAGAGCAAGAAGAAGCATCGATTGGTTTATTTGGTACAGTCATGGGAATTTAAATTTAAGAAAGACAAATTTTAGAATTGTATTTTGTACGAGTAAATGTAAAGTAAAATATATTGCAATTAAATGTATGTGCATGTAGATATTCATAATATGTATTTGTATTTGTGTCGATAACCGATAACAAGACGAATGCATAACTAGCTATTAGCTGACTTCGCAATGGTTTTATGATTATGTGTATATTTTTTTATCATATTTTCTTTTTAAAATTGCCAAACGTTTTATGAATGAAATTTTGGATATTATAGACAATTGGATTTGAATTCTTCAAAATTTCACGACGATCAAAGGGGGATACGATGCAATACCGTAAAGCGTATGAAAATGACAATGCTCATTGAAATAACCAACGGGTTTCCTGACTTTACCTGGTGGTGTTGGACCCAAGCGAGCTTGATCTACGGTAGGTGAAGCCGACACTTCCTGAGGAAGCGGCCTGGCAATGGCTGGAGCGGTGCCTGGGCGAAGATCTGGATGCGTGGCCTTCCAGTACGTCTAAAAGGTTAGGGCATGAGTTAATAAAAAATATTTCAAAATACAGATAGTTATCCTTACCTCCAAATATTCAGCGATGTGCTCGCAGGCGTCTTCCAATTGGTTCTCGTCTAAAATAACATCGAACATTTCGGGTGGACATTGGGCTAATTTTTCAGCGGCAACCATTTGTACGGACAAGTTCTTAGCTTGTGATTTGCCTCGAGATTTGATTAAACGCTGTAAAACCTATTTAAAAAAGACAGACTTATATGTTATGAGGCTATGAATGGTGCAAAGAGCTGTATAGCTGTATAGACACATCGCTCACTTATTAGAAGAGTGAAAAAACTATTTTAGAGCTTATAATGCAGAAATATTTGTTAAGAACTAATCTATATTCTGTAATTTTCATGTTCATAGCTTGACTCATCACGTCGACTCTTATTTTCACTTTTTTCTAAAGTGATACTGCATTGAAAACTTTAAACGATTTTTTCTCGAAACGCTGTTTCTTGAGACATGTCACTCTTCTAGTAACAGAGCGATTTATTTTGTTTATTAGAACTTACCTTACTACTACTAATCTTTAAGTAAACTATTGTTGGCGCTAATGAAGTTTTTGCTAATTGCGACGGATGATTGATTGTATCACAATCGAGAACGACCAGCTGGAGTGAACGGGCCAGCTCAAAGATTCGCTCGATCTCCTCTTGAACTTTTCCAAGACAGTCGGAACGACTGCTGGATCGTTCCATAATGGCACGTTTCGATGGATTGTTCATAATAGAACGCTTCGCTAGGGATATATCGGCCATGACGCGAGTTATGATGATGCGACCTTCAAAACGATGCTTCAGGAAATCGAAGAGCGCCTTTTGCATCATATCGGTTACCTCGTAACCTTTAAGGCTTGGACCCACTAAAACAACGGGACGCATCGACGGCACCACATCGTAGGGACTGGCGGTTTCCTGTTTCTTGAAGAACGGCTTTCGCTTCTCTTTGTTGGGTTGAGATGCCAATGGTGTTTTGCCATGTCGTCCTGGTCCCATGGAATCTGATTCGTCACCTGATTTGTTAGTATCATTGCAAATAGCCAAAGGAGAGAAAGATAATGGCATCGGATGAGCGAATTTATGATTTCTACTAACGACGATCGAGCGCTACGAGTTGCCAAGCCAATTTTTACAACTAAAATGTTTAATTTAAACTTAAACAATTTGTATGTACAAAGTATACAGTTATTTGAAATCGTTTTAAAAGAAACTGTACTGTATGTGCGGGGGTGTGTCCTAAGTGTGTTTATATTTTATTTTAAAATTTATGCAACCGTACCACGCGATGTCAAAATGCTATTGAAATGCCAACTCGAGGATGAGATTCTTTCTAAAGTATAATATCTTACGACTGAGTGTATGATTGAAAATTTTAGAAATATCTAGAGATGAGCACTAGAAGCACATATATTTAATAAGCAGACGATGATGATACTAAGTATGTACTAAGTATTTTATAGAAAACTTTTTGGATTACATTAAGCTCGTTCATCATTTTTGTTTTGTCCGTAATATTTATAAATAATATTATATTAGTATGTTATCATAAAATTGGTAAAAGAGGGGTTGTTATTGATATGTTATTTTTTCCTCAGTTAAGCTGCAAAGTGTTTTGGAACTAATTCTATGATATTTAACTACATGTTCCCTTAACATACTGAGCAAACGGAATCATTTCATGGACTTTCTTCTATCCAAATTTATAATCAATACATTTTTAAAGCTCTTTTCAAGCACAACTGTATACAAATGTAGGAATCTGACCAATTTCATAACAAATTTAAAAACAAATATAACATTCAGTCGGGAGTGGCCGATAGTAAAATACCCTGAGGAAGTAAAGGACGCTGTAAGACTCTCCGGACCCTCCTAATCATCATAGGCGCAAAATCTCAAGAATTTGGCTGTAATATTGCTTTCAATCAAGTTTATTTTACATTTTGGATGCCACACCCCTTTCGCCCACAAGCTGAAAAAAAAACAATATAGCTTATCGTTTCGCGTGCATATATAAAAAGTCTTCGTACCAAATTTGATGCTCCTGGGTCTTACGATCTCTGAGATATGTTTGTTCATGCAGACAGACAGACGGAAAGACGAACCGACAGACACACGGACATGGCTATATCGAATCGGATTCTGATTCTTCTCAAGAATATATATACTTTATATTCGCCTTCTTTTGGCAGTTACACACTTTTTTTTAACAAACTTAATGTGACCCCCACAGGGTATAAAAAAAAACCAATAATGAATGTTCAATTAAACTGCATTGAAAGAAAGATAAGATGCTCATAGCTTCACTGAAAGTGTGTGAGAGTATTACGATTCTATATACTACAGACATGACGAGCAGAAGCGGATCGTTGAATTGAAATGCAAATTCTGAATACCAGATGAGGGAAGACTTGGACAAACCTTGTTTTTTCTTGCGTGGTGTTGTACTATAGGGGTCTTTGGAAGACGTTTATATCACACAATTGGTACATATATTATTGTTGTTGTTGTTGTGGTTAGTGATTTTTGTTGTTGTTGTTGTAGTAGTTGTATTGTTTGGTGTTAGGTAAGAAAGAGTTGAGTGCTGTTAATAGGATATTCACTTGCTAAACTTTCATTTGATATAAATTAGGAAAGTTCGAGCAGATGAGTTGGAACGTGCTCTATAAGAAAGCGAGTGTTAATTGTCTGTGTCTGTCTAAGTGTCTGTGATGCATTCTGGATCCAATGATAATAGGGTGTTTGATCATGCAGAAAGTAAGTGTTTAAATATCTAATTAAGTAGTCATTGGTATTGGATCTGGATCGTTTGACATAAATGCTGATGAATAAGATTTCCAAATTGCAGTTGCGTAATGTTGGGAGATGTAACATGAAATATAATAATTCAAGAAACGCAAAAGATTTACAGAAATGACAACAATTTTGTAGCCCAGTGTTTGCCAAATTTAAGTTTCTCGAAATGATAATTGAAAAAAGGTACGCGATTTAACTACTTTCAGATATTCATTCGGTGTGAATATAAGTCGGACGGCCTTAGATGTTTGTAGATTAACAGATTTGATTTTGTTTGAAGATTTATATCTTTGTATAGAGACTCTTTATGGTGTCCACTTTAACTGATGCCAATGGGGTTGAAGTACTGGCTGGTACCGAGTATTTCACAGACTCAGATGCACTCACGTGTGGTATATAGTAGTAGTTGTAGTTGTACATATGTTGAATAGGAATATATATGTATACATAATGGTCACTCCGTAACGGAGGCTCGTCAGTAAAGATCGTTATACGACATACATAAATACAAAAAAAGTAAACATATTACATTGATGCACTCGTACAACATAAGATCATAAATTATTATTTTTTTTTTTTGCTTGAATAAGAAATCAATTTGATATACGATATACGAAATAAAACCTTGCCCAAAAAGAAATTAGGAGAATGAAATGTGTGTCATACCAGGTGTGGGGGGTGTGCTACCTCGTGATGGCTCCGCACCTGCTTGTCCCGCTCCTAGATTCCCACTAGATGAGCCCTTTGTGCCATACAGTCTTGAGGGTCTAGTTTGGTTCTGTAATCAAAGACACGATTAACTATAATTTCATCAGGTAGTATATGGGATATACCTACATGTACATATATGTATGTACATATACACTTACCTGCATACGTATGTTGTCTAGCTTAGCGGGACTGGGTATGAAGCCCACATCACAGCCTTCCTTAACCAGTCTGCCGATCCACCAGTTATTGTCATACTTCTCCTTGATGTGCAAGAACTCCCGCATCTCAAATGATACAGCACCGCCTTGAACGGGCGAATCGTCGTCGATGGTTCCATCGTATGCTACGTTGGTTCGCACAGCGAACGCTACTGGTTTGCTCTGTCGAATATGTACTATTTATAGTATTTATCTATTTCATTATGAATTGTGTAATTTACCCTCGCTTTATCCAACTGGCTTAAGGCCTGACGTTCCTTTTCTCGCCGAAGCGATTCCTTTTCCTCGTCTAGCGACAGATCGGATGACGGTTGTGAGTAGTTCGAGTCGGCAGAACCCTAGAAAAAATAAACACACAACACACTCAAATTATTCATGGCAATGTGTTGCATTTTTATTCACGTTTGCATACAAAATTATTTGGCTAAGTAACAACCGTATTTTTTGTTCTTCTCTTTACAATTAAGAGACACTGAAATTTAATTGGATGCTTGCCAGGTTCTTTGGGTCAGATGATGTTTTGTGTACAACATTTGTTGCCCAATTCTCAGAAGCTGTCTATAAAACATTTGTTAATTATGGAATGCAATGATTATTTTTTTGTGCCAGCAAGGATAGGAAGATGATTTAAAAGAAAAATCTATTAAATTTCGTATCTGCTTACACCGTGGACTTTTATTTGGTGAGAATATGAGTAAGGAATATGAATGTAAATATATATAAATTTAGAAAGGAAGTATTTTTTAATAGAAGTTTTAACAGTGAAGAGCGAGTGTTATTCCTTTTATTCCAGTTATAATTGATCAAAGTATACTTGTTTTAAAGAAAAGTTTTTCTTACTTGTTTGAAGTATAGATTATACCTTCCTTACACTGCCGCCGCTTTTTAAAAACCAATAGCAAAAGTTGCTTACACTGGACTAAAGGTCGCAAAAATGGCCGATAATTTCAAAAGGTTTGGATACCCTTGCAGAGCCATGTATAAGCCGTCAGATTTTTAGACCCAGTAATTGACAAATGGGTCAATTAAACTTGTGCAAAAAAAAAAGTGCGTAACAGGCAGAAGGAGGCGTGGCAGACCCCATAAAGTATATATATTCTTGATCAGTATCAACAGCCAAGTCGATATAGCAATGTCCGTCTGTCTGTCCCTTTTTTGAACACCTATATCTCAGAGACTATAAGAGCTAGAGCCACCAAATTTGGCATGAATGTTTATCTATATATTGCATTGATAAAGTTTGTTTTAGAACCCGTAAATTTGAAACAAAATTTCAAAGTCGAATAACGAAAGCACCTTTAATGCTAGCGATATGATTTTTGGCATACATGATAAACTTTATAGTCCAATCCTGTCCTGAAAATGGATCGGATAATAAACGGATAGTATACGGCTGATCAAAATTTCGAAAATATGAACACCTCAATCTCAGAGACTTTAACAGCTAGAGACACCAAATTTGGTATGTAGGTTCATCTATATCTCCCACTGATCAAGTTTGTTTTAGATTTTCGCCACGCCCCAATCCGCCCCCGGAAATTGAAATACAAAATTTCGAAAGTCGAATTGAAGGAGCCCCTTTAATGTTAGCGACTTTATTATTGGTACATATAATATACACTATGGTCCAAAACTGTCCAGAAAATTTCATTCCAATCGGATGATAAACACGGAAGTTATTCAACAAACAATGTTACGGGCAAAGGAAGAAGAAGAGACGCTAGCGACCTCTGTGTTTATTAACCTCGTAGTGGCGCCATCTATTGTTTGGTACGCAACATCGAAGAACAATCTATAGTGAACGCTTTGCACTCAAAAAGTATTGGGTCTCCTACTGTCGAGCTTGCTCCACTGTAGCTTACTGCATTTTTATACCCTTGCAGAGGGTATTATATTTTTGTCACGAAATGTGTAACGCATTGAAGGAAGCCTCACAGACCCCATAAAGTATATATATTCTTGATCAGGGCGACGAGCTGAGTCGATATAGCCATGTCCGTCTGTCCGTCTGTCTGTCCGTCTGTTCGTCTCTCCGTCTGTTTCTATGCAAACTAGTCTCTCAGTTTTTAAGCTATCTTGATGAAACTTGGTACAGGTCCGTCTTTTTGCTGCACGCAGTACATATGTCGAAACCGGCCGGATCGGATAACTATATCATATAGCTGCCATATGAACGATCGATTGGAAATAAACGTTTAGTATGAAAAACTTTTTTGTTTCTCAAGATATCTCAACCAAATATACACATTGTGTGTTTGAAAACAACATTTAGTAGGAAAAACTTTTTTGTTTCTCAAAATATCTCAACCAAATATACACATTGTGTGTTTGATTAAGTTTTGAATAGCCTGACCAAATTTGGTGTAAATCGGACTACTATATCATATAGCTGCCATAGGAACGATCGGTTCGAAAACAACATTTAGTATGAAAATCTTTTTTGTTTCTCAAAATATCTCAACCAAATATACACATTGTGTGTTTGACTAAGTTTTAAACAGGCTGACCAAATTTGGTGTAAATCGGACTACTATATCATATAGCTGCCATAGGAACGATCGGTTCAAAATCAACATTTAACAAATTTTGTAAAAAATCTGACGGCTTACACAGGGCACTGCAAGGGTATCCAAACTTTGGCGCGCCAAAGTTAGCTTGCGCTATATTTTTAACTATTTCATATATTCAGGACTGTCTGCTACATCCCAAAATAAGATACACTACATGAGTAGTATGAACAACTCACAGATTCGATTTTTCTTGTCAAATCTGGCCTTTCCCTGCCAAATAAGTACAACATTTTACTGCTCCCTAGTATAGTAAGTACAATAATTATCTACGTATTAACTTGGTTATGGAGAGGTGTGTTATTGAGACGTACGCACACATTTAAAAAATCCAGAAGGCGTCTGTTCACAATGTTCGACTGTTGTTTGTTAAATAAATAGCGAGTCCGATCGAGATCAAATTTTCGGGACAGTTGCAGACCATAGTATATATAAGTAAACTCAAGGCCCTAGTCTTAAGGTTGAGTTCCATCGCTTGCTTTTGTAATTAGTCAGAATTCTAAAACAATCGTGATAGGTATATAAGTCACGCCTTCTTCTGCCTATTATGCACATTTTTGTTGGGTTTTTGTTGATAAGCACTTCAAGGTCTTATGGAACTGCCACGTCATTGTCGATAACTTAATTGAAATCAGCAACAGTCAATGATAATGGCTCTGTAATCTCAGTTTTTTAACTAAATCAATTTTTAACTTCTTAACCATGTCCTTTGACCATGTTATAACCATTTTTTTTAGGATCATCGCTGACATTTTGCAGGTAATTTAATCAGTAATCAGTACTTTATTTGTGTTGGATCAGTATTCAGTACTTGGTGAATACTATGTTTCTTTTTTAGACCCTGTACTTTAAAAAAATAAAAAAAGGGTTTATTTAATTAAAAAAAAAAATGCAGTAAGCTACAGTGGAGCAAGCTCGACAGTAGGAGACCCAGTACTTTTTGAGTGCAAAGCGTTCACTATTGATTGTTCTTCAATGTTCCCTACCGTGCAATAGATGGCGCCACTGCGAAATAAGTTAATTAACACAGAGGTCGCTAGCGTCTCTTCTTCTTCCTTTTGCCCGTAACATTGTTAGTTGAATAACTTTCGCGTTTATCATCCGATTGGAATGAAATTTTCTGGATAGGTTTGGATTATAGTGTATATTATTTGTACCAAAAATCAAGGGGCTAGCATTCAAGGGGCTCTTGTAATTCGACTTCAAAATTTTGTATTTCAATTTCCAGGGGCGGAGGGGGGCGTGGCAAAAATCTAAAACAAACTTGATCAATGGGAGATATAGATGAACCTACATGCCAAATTTGGTGTCTCTAGCTCTTATAGTCTCTGAGATCTAGGCGACACAAAAAGGGACAGACAGACAGACGGACAGACGGACAGACGGACAGACAGACAGACGGACATGGCTATATCGACTCGGCTGTTGATGCTGATCAAGAATATATATACTTTATAGGGTCTGCCACGCCTCCTTCTGCCTGTTACGCACTTTTTTTTTTGCACAAACGTAATAGACCCATTTGTACTTTTTCAAAGTACTGGGTCTAAATATGCGTAACAAGCAGAAGGAGGCGTGCAGACCCCATGAAGTATATATATTCTTGATCAGCATCAACAGCCGAGTCAATATTGCCAAACTTGGTATTTAGGCTTGCAAAGATCAAGTTTGTTTTAGAATCTCGCCATGCCTCCCTCCGCGCCCGCAAATTGAAAAACAAATTTCAAAGTAGAATAACAAGAGCACGTTAAAAGCTAGCGCTATGAGTTTTGGCACATATAACAATAACTATATTTCTTATTTATCCTGATCGGACAATAAACGGACCGTGTACGGCTGTTCGTATTTTCTAAAATTGGTATTTTGTTGTTCTTAGTATGTATGTTCTTCTATATCACTAGCTTACAGCCATTTTGCATCAGAGGTCTTAATATTTATTCCTGTAGATTTTGGTCTCATAAACACGAAAATGAATGAAAAATATATTTTAAGAATTTTTTCTTTAACTAGTGTTCATGATAGAAATTTTTGATTTTTTCTTTACTTATTTTTAGATAACTAAGTTTATTTGCGCATAAATTGTAAACGCGGTTACCGTTTTAAAACAAAATTTGATTCTAGCCTCACCAAAAAGCTTCAAACTAAAAAACGCATCGAATACAAATTGTCCGAAAAGGAACACAGTAAAAATAGTTTTTTAGTATGAAGCTTTTTGGCTAGGGTAAAATAAAATTAATGGATAAGTTCGTCATTCGTCAGCCGAGGAAGAAATTTTTATAATTCGTTTCGGGTTTTACGAGTCCAAAGTCTATAGGAAAAAAAAATTAAGACCTCTGATGCCGAAAAAAGTCAATATTTGTAATACGTGTATCCTCACAAGATCAAGTTTATTTTAAAATTTTGCTAGACCGCCTTTCACCCACGTAAATTGGAAAACAAAATTTCAAAGTCGAATTACAAAGGCACATTTATTGCTAGCGCCATGATTGTTGGTAAATATAATATTCACTAAAGTCCGAATCTACCCTAGAAAATTTAATTTTGGTTGCACAATAAACTCAGGAGGTTATTTAACAAATAATTTGATTCAGCGTCGGGCAAAATGAAGAAGAGACGCTAGCGCCACATTGTGTAAAGTTTCCAATGTGTTTAATATATTAATGTATTGTCTTTTTTTCAAACATCTATTAAATCAGCCTACAACAAATCTATGTTTGTCATTTGAAACAAGCAATCAGTATTAGGTATCCCACTATTTGTACGATACATTTTTTGTGATAACGATACCCAAAATTTTGATTATTGATTGTTGAAAATTTCCTTTTGAATTCAAAAAGTAGTAATCAAGATTGGTGATCAGAACTGCCTGCTGAAGTGAGTGTAGTGTGGTTTTAGAGACATCGTCATTTATATATTGTTGTGAATGACGTTAAAAATTGAGATAGTTATGCATAATAGCTTCGTTACACTGCCGCCCTTAGTTGCTTACACTGGAAAAACGGCCGCTAAATAAGTAGACACTGGAAAAAATTGATAAATTGTCGTATATTTTGTTTTTTGAAACCAAACTTATAGCGGAAAAAAGAGGCCCAAAAGACATTAGCCACAGGATCTGCCTTCCAGAATACTGTCTTAAAAAAGTTTATGTTGTATTCTAAATATGTTGTGTTATTGTAAAACAATTCAGTACAATGACACAACATATGTATCTACATTATCATTCATCACTTCATGTATGTATTATTTTTTGATAGTTATTGATACATATTTCACGATTTTGAAACTTGGTACATTTGTGAAGTACATCAAAATAAGTAAATAAATGTAAGAAATAGATCCATCAGCCTGTGCCAACAATATTGGTAATCAGTGGCAGCTAGCAATGCACAGAAACTTGTGGAAAGCGCTTTATAAAGTGCTTTGGAGGAGAATTCTAGATCGTATGGATGCTGGTCAGTAAAAATATTTATTCATTTTGAAGTTTTGGATTTTACGTCACTGCCAGATGCCATTTTTAAGAGTCATTTTCGAATGGAGGGGGCAGCGTTCAAGATGTTGGGCCAGGCATTACCCGAAATGGAACGAAAGGACACAAACTTTCAAAATTGTAATCCTTTGCGGACGCGCGGCAACAGCTGTTTATGCATTGGGCTCATCGGCTGGTACTCCACTGACATCAATTTTGAGGATGTCTGGTCCGACAATGTGGGACCACAAAGGGACCAACCCGAATACTAGATTATTTCGTCCAGCCAATAATCCAAGGCATCCATAAGGTCTGCTCTAGCTGATATTATATGCGCTGATGAGGAAAGAGAATAAAAAATGCAGTAAGCTACAGTGGAGCAAGCTCGACAGTAGGAGACCCAGCACTTTTTGAGTGCAAAGCGTTAACTATCAATCCCATTCAATAGATGGCGCTACTACGAACATATCAGTTGATAAACAGAGAGGACGCTAGTGTCTCTTCTTCTTCCTTTTGCTCGTAAATTTATTAGTTGAATAACTTTCACGTTTATCATCCGATTTAAATGCAATTTTCTGGACGGGTTTGGACAATAGTGTGTATTATATGTACCAAAAATTAAGGCGCTTGCTTTAAAGGTTCTCTCGTAATTCGACTTCGAAATTTTATTTTTCAATTTCCGGGGGCGGAGAGGGGCGTGGCAAAAATCTAAAACAAACTCGTTCAATGCAAGATATAGATGAACGTACATGCCAAATTTGGTCTGTCTAGCTTTTATAGTCTCTGAGATCTAGGCGACACAAAATCGGACAGACGGACAGACGGACGGACGGACCGACGGAAATCGCTATATCGACTCGGCTGTTGATGCTGATCAAGAATATATATACTTTATGGGGTCTGCCACGCCTCCTGCCTGTTACGCACATTTTTTTTGGACAAACTTAATAGACCCATTTGTACTTTTTTAAAGTACTGGGTCTAAAAATATTGTACTTTTTATATTTGTTTCGACCACATTGGTCTTTCTCTGTGCTGCTCCAGTGCGGTCATTTTCGATATTTCCGTATCCGCCGCTTTTGCCGTCGATTTTCTACTTTTTAATTGACTAGCCAGCGCTTTTTCCTTCATTCATAGCCGATATTGACGCCTTATTGGACACGGGCTCGCCCGCCTAAAGCCCTAAAATTTGAACCTAACTGTTAAATTTTTCTGTGCCTACTTCCGGGCATCATATCGGCAATTATTCGTTACGGGTCAATACGGGCGGCAGTGTAACGAAGCTATAAGAAATTGTTTTGATTTTATTGCCTTTGACCGCTGGGCACAGGTCAAATTGTTTTCGTCATCGAACTTTTGGGATAAATGCTAAGCAATTGTTTCCTGACTGATTTTATGAATATGACTATAAAAAAATGCATTCGTATTTTATCACCTGTGTGAATAGCTTATTGTATCCGCTTTGGTATGATGTATATCCAAGGCCAAATCGAGAATCTCGATGATGGCCTCCCTGAGTAGAGGGAGCATCTGAGGATGATGCACGCTGCACCATGGGCCTGTCAGCCCGATAATCTTCTTCGAATGATGATATTTTGATGGTCTTTCACACACAATGCAATAACAACAAACTTAGCTGTCAAAGCCACAGCTGATGAATGGACGGGAATGAGGATGATGACGATTGCGGCAACGATGACGCGCCAACACGCAACGCCAAAGGAATGTGGCAAGGCTTTAAGGACGCGATAGTTATGATATTCCGCGCCTTGTGGCACGTTGCCGCTGTTCACAGTTTGGACGCCAAACGCCAATCTGAAATCCACATTAAGCAATTGGCATTGGCGTGTCCAGAGATGGATACGAGAGTGCGATAGACGATAGACGGAAAGAGAGGAGAGTCTGGAAACCAGAGGCACACTAAATGTAAACGATGAATGGTAAATGTAACTGGAATGTCACACACGATGACTTCCGCCGCGACTGACTTCTTATAGGGGGACGAACCCCCCTTTCCTGAATCTTTGAAAGATTCTCTATATATTATCCGCAACGCGTATCTACGCCGTATTGCCGCAATTCGTATTGGCGTCTCCTTATGCCTTTGTTGTGAGCTAAAAATAGGTCTTTTATATGTCAGTCAGTTGACCCGCGATGAGCATTTCAATTTTTCAGTATAACGCAAACACGCAAATTACTGGAAAACCCCCCCAAAAAAAGAGGGGTAGAATTCGTCTATATTTTTCTTTCTTTTGCTTTTGCTTTTGCGTTTTCTTTCCTCTTTTTGATTTTAGCATGCGTGGCTGTTTTTGTTTGCTTTATCACATTGTTTCGCGACAAAGGGTGTTTGGAAGGGGGTATTTACTATATGTTTTATGACAGTTTTGTTGTGGATATAATAGGGTTAACTCCGATTCATATTCCGACCGATTTCAATACTGTTTCCCCGTTTTGGCCACGAAATTCACAGTCACATTCACTTTCACAGTCGCTTTCGCACTCACAATCGCATTCGCATTCAGCATACACTCGAACTCAATTCCGCACGCTAACTGAATCGTTTCTGTATTTGGAATACGAAAATTTTGTGTTTCGTTTCGGGAAAAATAAAAAAGTAGAAGAAAGAAAACTGTGTAGAGTTTCCCTCAATTTCCAGTGCGTAAATGTTGTTGCTCCACCCACTTGGCCCGTCTTCCACTATATGAATACGTTCAATACTACATGCATTCAATGAGTCCGAATACGGAGACAACGAGTACCTATGTATATGAGAACTGTAAATGTCAGCGCAATTCACCGAATAAATGAAAGATGAAATGTAAACAAAATATTTGCTTTTAGCTACCTTGCAAATTCAAGTGCATTGCCATTATTTTTGTCACACTGTTCAATGCAAATTTATGGAGCTTCACGCACATACATACATATGTATGTGCATATTATTTTTAGTTTTGCATTTGTAAAGTACTACACTTTATTTTACTCTCGACACAAGCTTATCGTGCTGTTGGGCGTGGAAAATCGATAACTGTCTAAATAAAGCTAAAGGTCGTCCACCTGTTGGCAAGCCAAGCTTTCCTCAAGCACATATGTAACATACATTTACTTTAACAGAATTTCGAAGGCATAACACCTGCTTTGTTCATGAACTGAAAATATATATTTTACTTAAACTATTATCGCACATATTTTTGTGTACCGATCAAGATTCTAATATATGTATTAAGTTATCTTAAAATCTGATGTAAGAGTCTATTTTTGTTATTTTTAATAGGTTTTAAGCATACAATTATAGCCGCCGAATAAGAAGATACTTAACTATATTTATTTATTTTATTTCAACTGTTTTACATATATTTTTTATCAGATAAAACAAATTATAAATATTCGTGCTCTTCAATATTTTATCTTATTTATAAATAATAATAAAATTAAGTACAAATTATGTATGTTTATCATTAAATTCTTAGTAATTTCAGAACTCTCGACTATTCTAAACTATACAATTCAAATACCTTGTTATGAAATCAGAGATTCAAACCGAAACGAATGAAGGTTTCAGTTACGGTTACGGTTATGGTCGGGTTTTGGTTTTCGGTTAACGGTTTCGTAAAATTTTGTTATATTGGTTTCGTAATGGTTAACCGTTTCTCCCAAGTTTCGATTTCAGAATACCGGTATGGTTTCGGTTTCCAAAAAATCATAACAATAAAAAACAATGCAATAATTATCTAAAAAAAAACATTTAATTTAAGTTAAATTCAGTGATCCCTTAGAAGAAAGGATGCGATAGCTTACACATGCTACTCATGTTAAATTACACTCAAATAAATATTTGAATTCCATTCCAAATTAAAAATGTCATTGAATTTAAATCGCTGAAAACCCAGAAACCTTCGTTTCGGTTTAAGGAAATTTGTTTTGTCGGTTTCGGAATATTGTAAATGTTTTTTTTTCTGATACGGTTTCAGTTTCGTGAGGATTACAAATTAACCAGTGGAATCTTGAATGAAGTTCCCGAAATATTTCAGTCCAATCGAGTACATATATAAATCTGATACTAACATATTTATTATAATTAGCTTTTGTTCTTTTTATATACATATAATACTTTTTTTAAATTAATCAAATTTTGTCCGGTATCTTATTAATATAAGGATAGTGTGCAGTATAACGTAAACATTCCGTTGACTATTGCCAGAAGCAAACAGAGAGAGAGAGAGGAAGAGAGAGTAGGCAGTATTTTCCAGATGGAGCACATAGAAACCAAGAGAGCCTAAGAAAGGGAGACAAAGCGGGAGAGTGAGAGAATTTAAGTGGAAAATTGTCCACTATTTCACTGCGCATGCGTCATTTTTTCATATTTTGTGGAGAGTGCGCTCTTTGTCAAATGCTTCTTCTATATCACCTACTTCTGCTTCTTCTCTCTCGTCTGCTCCTATTTGGGGCAGTCTTTGGGGTTGGGGTATTGCAATGCCAAAGACAAACGCGAATGCCATTTGCGAGTGCGTTTGCCTCCCATTTCCCACTCTATAAGTATTTGGGTCGCATTCCCCGACCAAAAGTATCTGTGGCAAATTATTGTTTACCTTTTACTCTATACGTAAATTTCAAATGCGGGCCAAGCGAGTAATGAACTTGTCACAACCACATCAACAACAAGAACAACACCCACTACAACATGCAATTGCAATCGACAGCACTTCGAGATTGACCCTTGCTTGTTTGCCCTTTGAACCCCATTCCCTTTTGCCCCACTCTTTCGACGATTGCTGTTCCGTGCATTTTTATTGTCAGCACTTTATTGTTTATGCAGTCGTTCAACTCGTTTTCGTTGCCAGCAGCTGATCCACTGTTTCCACTTGCTGGACTGTATTGGCAACTGGTGGATTAACTGTGACCCACATTATCGCTTTTGTTAACATTTGTAGTTGTGAATTTTGGATTACTTTTATAAATAGATCAGCAAATATTAAAAGATAATGTAAGTAAAGAAATTAAAAACTTAAAAACCGAGTAACGGGATAATATTTAGTACCAAGTGAATTTAATTTTAAACTACGTAGAAAGGACAAGTGGGAACCGAATCACAAATGTTTAAAGCTAGTTCAGTGTTAGTAAAAGCATAAAGATTGTAGTATAAATCGTAGAATCAAACCAAAAAGGTTATCAGTTTCAAATTAAGTTGTCGTTACCCTTTACGAGTATGTATGTTTCGGTAAGATTATGCTTTTGACATGAGGCTTAGAAATTTTGAGAGAAAATAGAGATATAGCTATAGCCATGGGTGGTGGGCGATGTCAGCAGGGGGTGATACCCCAGATTTGGTTGCTCTTACTTATGTACATATAAGAGATATAATGGTTAAACGGAAGAAATACAAATTTGATGTGTACTTGTACCAATATTTATTTCTTCGGTCTACTTTGAGTATTGGCAAAAATTTTAAATATCCTTGCTTTACACCAAAAAGAAAATGATACCCTAAGTAGAACAAGTTTTGTAAATAATACAAAACGTAATGTACATAGTTTAAAAAACTTAACGATTCACTTGGAGGCTTCGTACAACATATTTATACCCTGTGGGGCATTAAGTTTGTTCAAAAAATAAAAGTATATAACAGGCAAAAGGAGGCGTGGCAGACCCCATAAAGTATTTAAATGTATCGATATAGCCATATCCGTTTGTCCGTTTGAACGAAATGATCGCAGAGATGGTAAGACCTATGTAGCACCCCCTAATTTTTTACGAAGACTTCCTATAGTTCCAGATAAAGCTTATCTTAATCGAAATATATAACAATATAACGATATAACAAGAGCAATTTAAAAGACTTGCGATTTGGCACGTATGATGATTATGAGGGCCCGCACTGATCGTCAATTTCATATTTTGAATGAGCCATTTCCTTTCACACAAATCGCAGAAAACCATAACTCTGGTAATTAGAAAGTCTCGGCATGAATGATACTAAGAAATATGTGGACCTACCGTGAAATTCACCAAAATCGGATAGTAAACAAGGAAGATAAAACTATTATTTGAATTTGACAAGATTATTCTAGGTCTAGGTGGTGGAGATGCCGACTTGGCAGACAGGAGGTCGAGGTTTACTTTGTTCGAAGGTAACGCGCTCATTATTGATAAGACATTTCACAAATTTTCGGCAGACAGCAGAAATACAAAACACATATGGGTATTTGACTGTCGGGCCCTCCCGACTGAATGTACTTTAAAAAAGTACAAATGGGTCTATTAAGTTTGTGCAAAAAAAGTGCGAAACACTGCCGTGGCAGACCCTTAAAGTATATATATTCTTGATGAGCATCAACCGGCGAGTCTATATAGCTATGTCCGTCTGTCTATAAGAGCTAGAGACACCAAACTTGGCATGTACGTTCATCTTTATTTTGCATTGATTAGGTTTGTTTTCGATTTTTGCCACGCCCTCTCCGCCCCGGAAGTTGAAATACAAAGTTTGGATTTACAAGAGCACCTTTAATGCTAGCGCCTTGATTTTTGATACAAGTAATATACACCATGGTCCGAACCTGTTCTGAAAATTTCAATCCAATCGGAAACGCGGAAGTTATTAAAAAAGTTATATCATGTTAAGATAAAAGAATCTTACTTCTTTTTTTTGACATGCATTGAGTTATATGTAAGGCGACGAAATAATCGAAATTATCTCAATTAAAATTGATAAAAAAAATTATGCAAGAAGTAGTTCTCTTTTTTGGAGCTTCTGGCATTATGTATGTATACGAATTTCTTGATATGTTTATATGATCTTTATTATATATAAAATCCTTTTATCATTTACATTTGAGAATTTGAAGAACCAGATTGTGCCTGGCTAATCTGCATTCATCAAGTCTTTATTATGAACCAGCATTATATTCGCGATATGAATGAATATGATTTGTTTTTGAATAGGAAAAAGAGATTTGAAAAGAGAGTACATGAAAGGAATGCAAAGAGAAAAAGAAAAGTGACGTTGCGTTTCCCGAGATCATTGAGAGCGAGTGTATAAAAATAAACGAGCCGGGCCGGTCAATAAGATAGGGATGCGCGGGGTGATCTATAGTACGTTTGTGTCGCTTTAACGGAGTTGGATCCGTTAATGGAGCTGATATACACTTACCCGACGATTTTTATTCCTAAAGGGCTTATATGTTTTCGCCTTATTCTTGGCGCCGAGATGCAGTTTCTTCATCGTGAACTTGGGATTTACTCTGTATCACAGTGAGTGTGTGCGAGGGGATGTGTGGGGGAGTGTGTTCTGGTGTGAATTTATGTGGCAGCTGGTTAATCACCGCACTGAGAACCACTTGATGGCGGCGCTTTTACCGAAACAAATTATGCAATCATTTTCGGACGATGAAACAAAAAAATAAATAAATAAAGTAAAACATAAACAAACACTCAGACGAAATGGCCAACAGACTTGATGGTCAACATTAAGTTAACACATGCCCATACAAAGGAAGGAGACACACACTCGCGTAATTTAATTAATTGTAAGGTCAGACGTCGCGACAGAATTAAATTGGGTCGAAACTGACACAGCTGTATTTACTACACAGGACAATAACATATCACATAATATATGTATTTATATATCTATGGATTGATATTTTTTGCATCTATGTATATATGCATGTGAATTTATGATCACTTTAGAATTTCAATTTTTATTATAGTTGATCGACAACGGACACAAACTGCTGCTGCGACCAACCGACCACAACGGCAAAGACAACAATTTCGACTGGGACTGTGTGGACGACGATGTCGATGTCGATCTTTATGTAGATATGGCTGTGAATGTGCCTGTCGAGATGCCGCCCGAGTTGGAGGCGCACGGCGACATTATTTTTGGCAGCCGAAGCATAAATGTATCTTTCGACTGAGAGAACAGATAAGCAGGGAAGCAGTAGCTGATTTTGGGGAGGTTATAGGCAAGCCATTAAGCTCTTTATCACAGCCTACAGAGAAGTGGCGACAGTCTCTAAAGGTATGTGGGAACAGATGGATGCCAACTTGTGGACACTTTTAGCTTGATTAGATGTATCTATCTGTATAAAACCTTTTCAAAATGAATAAAGAAATAATTGTTGAAGCATTATTTGGCTTGCAGTATTTAGGGCAATATAAGTCATTATTACTATTTGACCCAGAAAGGACTGGAAGCTATCTTAATGAAACTTGGCTCAGGTCTGTCTTTTTGCTGCAGGCAGTACATACATACATACATACGTCGGAAGCGGAACCGGAACCGTAACCGGTCGGATCACTATATTATAAAGCTGTCATAGGAACGGTTAAAAGCCTACTGTTAGCATATGTATAATGTTTTTTTATTTCTTAAGTCATCTCAACCAAACTCGCAGATTGTCTCATATAGTTGTGTACAACCTAACAATGTTTGGATAAAATCGGACTACTATATCATAAGGTAGTTATGGTCAAAAGTTGGTCAACGTAAATGTCCAACATATTTAGACCCTTAATACAGAAAAAAAACATATTTGTGTACCATATTCATGTAATTGTCTATATATTCATATAATATTCTTATTTCATGTTGTGTCATCACCTACCTAAGTTAAGCTATATACTAATACAAGAGATAATATGTATAATATATATAATGAATATATATGTTTGAGTATGAGAGTAGTTATATGACTTATATGCGTAAGGTCGTCATCGATGATGGTAGATTGAGGTATCTAACTATTCGTAAGAGAATCCTCTTAGGTGATCGGGAATATAGGCGTAGTTGGACACATGTTCGCTGTAGGCACCGGAGGATCCATAACTGGCAGTTGGAGCAGCTGCAGGTGGAGCACTGCATGGAACTGGCACCAGATTCGGTTGGCAGCTAAACAGATAATTCTTTGGACAAGGCGGTGAGGGGACACCGGTGCAGGAGCCCGAGACGAGAGCGGCAAATCCCACGATAAGAATTGTAATAATCAACTTCATGGTCAGCGGTTGGTTGAAGATTTGTATCGCGAGTTAGTTGACGATAATATGACAAAAACTGGCAGTTCCATGAGACCTTTTATATGCTAAAAGTTTAAAAACTGCAAGTGCGCAATTCCTAAGGTATTGATTGCTGAAGAAGCATAAATACACATATGTGTATATTTACTATATAGATATGAATGTATAGGTGTGGGCGTTGATTTTGTAGTCAATTTTAAAAGGTAAATTGACCATACTTGGAATTCCACGATCTAGTTGCAACAAACCGCTTGCTAATCAATAAACAGAAGCGCTCAAAAATATTGAACTTGACGCATCCAAAAATTGATTTAATAAAGTATGATAATTGTGTGAGTGTGAAAATTTCTGCGCATGGTACATGTACATGTTATATATATGTATATGTAGTTAGATCAGTCACAAAACTGTTAATGTATTTATATGTCTCAATTTGATATCGTTTCATTTTCTTTAAGTACCACATCAGATCCCACCTTATTTTCTACAAGTGTGCGAGATACCATATATATTTTTTAACGGATCGATCGATCTTAAAATTAACTTGTAAATTGTAAAGTTATTATATTTGTCCTACAAAATGATTCCTTAATCTCTAAAATCGTTTACATAGCGTCTAACCCTACAAAACTAAAACTGTAATAGATATCGCTCGCGCAATACGCTCTGCATACTTTTGAAATAAAATGAAATAGCAATTTGTGTATGATTGCGTAAAAATTCTTAGATTCGTCTATAGAATTTATACAGTTTACAGTCTTTCTCCGAAAAGATTTGACATTGTCGTGTTACTGCAATATTTGATCGAATCACTGAAGGAAGACTTCCAGTTTTTATATGGCTATTAGACCATTTAAGCGACAGTCCTATGCGTTATAGTTATTATTCCATTCTAATAGAAAACTGTTTAAAAACTTTATAACAATTGGTTTGTTCTCATATTTTGAAATGAAGGTTTTGTCTATTTATGACCTATTCTTCGATGATAATTTATGTTTCTTCGACCTTTTACGCACTAACAACAGATTTTCAAAAGATCCCCAAATTAGAGTGATTACAAATTACAATTTGCAGAGGTACGCACAGTTACCCACACACGGCATTTTAACTTCAAAATATGCCATGAAAAATTTAGAATATCTGTTTTAGCAAGAATTTTACATTTATACCCACCCACATTTATAACCAACCACCCGTATCTTCAGATTTTTACATTTTTATCAAGCCTACAATCGCTATCCGTCAAATCTCAGTCAGCTAAATTATCTTAATACTCATTAAAGAAAAGAGTCCGAAATCAACAGCGATGTTTTCGATTCGATTTCGGGAATCTTGATTTAGTCGGACATTATATAAGAACTTGTTTATGTTTTTCATCTTTTGGCAGCATTGACGTAAACGCCAGAAATCAATTAATAATATTAATTTAATATATTTAAATTTAAATTTGAAAAAATTGCAGTCAGGCACACGAAATTTAAGTTTTATTAACATATGTACATTTATTAACATATGAAACAAATAAGTTGTTCATCCAAAGCTTGATTTTGGACCGATTGTTTATATGACGACTATGTACATAATACATATGTACTACATACATGATAAGTGATCGGGGATTCTATCGTTGCCGTGGCGCAAAGAATAATACGAAAAATTTAAATAAAACTGTTTGATTTAGGGCTTTGTTCTCGAGATATCGGCGATCAATATAGACGACATCCATGCAAACTGCCTCAGCGAGTTATGCTAGGCTCACATTGCGCCACAGAGCATAGCTCCTAAGAGGTGCATCTGGGCATTCAAATCGGTAATTCAAATTTCGGAAGCTCAGATGCCCAAATGCACCTTCGACACTCTGTGCCTAGAGCGAGACATATATCATTAGCAGTGAATTTTTATTTATTGGTGGTCCTGAAAGGGACAATTTGTTTAGAATTGTTCCTCTGCATTGGAATACTGTAGGATGGATAAAGAACTCGTAGAAAACAAAATTTCTTTTTAAATAGAGCGATTTTAATATTATTTATTTTATTATTTTCTCAAATTTTCCGGAATTTCCTAGATCTTTTAGACATAATTTAAAAAGAAAAAATAGAAACATGTATTAAAAGATTCCGCTCTAATTTTTTTATGCATGATTACATTGATTTGTTTACAAAAAATAATTTCGTTAATAAAAAGAATGCTTTTTAAAAAATCAATTTTTTTTTTTAGCGCGTGTGACTCAAACTGTAAACTCTTTTTTG
This sequence comes from Drosophila neotestacea, assembly GCA_035044365.1. Lineage (NCBI taxonomy): Eukaryota > Metazoa > Arthropoda > Insecta > Diptera > Drosophilidae > Drosophila > Drosophila neotestacea. The sequence continues at coordinate 93,635 of JAWNMD010000654.1, forward strand.
GGCATACTTTTAGGCTTTTATGATTTTTGAGTGACCAGGATTGTCAAACGTCACCAGTGGTGGCGCCATCCCTTGTTTGCTAGCGCTGCACTTTTAGAACTACAGTTTCACCGTTGTTTTTGAACATTTGACGTCGACTTTTTGTTTTTCAAAATTGTGTGAAGCAAATTAAAACTACTGAAAACAAGTGAAAAGAAGTGTTTTGAAAAATAAATAAAAAGAAGAAGTGACAGCGAGGATCAGGACCATTCTAATAAAAAATACGACACAGGTAGAATATTGGAAGAATATTAATACCACCGATTGAATGGCCATATATAAATGCATAAAGCAACTTCCGACAGTACATCAAGGTAAATAAGGTAAGAAAAAATATGCATCTTATATTTATTGACAGCAAAAAACATTCACACGTATATCCCATCCTGGAAGCAAAAGAACTCTAAGAAACTGGAAATTAAAAGGTACCAAAGATAAAAAGACCCGAAGAAATAAGGAGGATTGGATATCATGTGGCTTTCAGTGACTGGATAAAGTACTCTCTTCCTCTGGAAACTTTTGTGTTTGCGTTGAAATTCCTACAGCAGATTGTTGCCTAATGCCACAGGTATTACTTATCATTTTGACAAAATGCAAGTTTGGAATTCCCTATATTTCAGATATAATGTATATTTGGAACCCTATTCAGCCATTTTAATCTGGGTAAGAATTCGGGATGCTGTGCACCTTCAACCTGCACCAATCAACCTGATAGTCCAAAACAATACCAATGAATTTGATGGAATTACTATTTAAAATTTTTAGGGGGCATATATGAAGTTTTAAAACAATAGTTTACAACTTAAATGGAAAACAGAAGTTTCGAATAACATTTTACAATAATTAGAATGTTTAAAAAATGTTGCACTAAATAAAAAAAACTGCATTTGATGAGAACTATTAAAGCGATTTTAGGTATTTATTGGTGAAATCGAGAATGCAATGCTGTTCACATTATCCTACCACTATGAAATATATGGGGTGAAATTCAGCATTTGGCCCATAATGGAAAAAGGCAAAATGCAACACCAGTGAGAACGGTTAGTTAAAGTTGCAATAAATGAATTGAGTTATTCATTTATTGAGACATAATTCCTAACGCTATAAACACATTTAGACTTATTATTTATTGCGCTAGTCACAAGTAGTTGTTAAATTTAAAATTCAATCTTAACTTAAGTTAATAATAAAAAATAAGAAATATAAAATTTACGCTATGTAGTAAGATGTTATGATAATTAACATATAGCTAGGACATTTTGATATTTAAAGACATTTTGATATTTAAAGTAATTTTACATGATTAATATATTGTGTGTGTGCAATTTAGTTTTGAATTGCACGCCTCCTCTGATAGATTTAAATGAAGGAGGTAGCTTGTTCTAATAACGAACAGCAGCAATAAAGAAATGCTTCTCTGATGAGGACAATCTAAATTTTGGAATTTAAAAATTATGTGATCTACCTGACAAGCTGTGCACAAGTTTACTAAAGCGGTTTGATGGCTCTCGAGTGGCAGTTATTTTATGTAATATCTTGAATTTAATAAAAGCCTTTTTTATTATGCATGTATTATTCTTTTGACAAACAAAATCATTAGTGTTGTGCATTTCGGTTTTCAAAAAATTGAACTTTCTGTTTTATCTCAAGGTTGCAATCGCTACGCTCCATATGTAAATCATTCTTGAAGAATGCAAATACATTCGCATTTGTCAGTCATAATTGACAATCGATTTGAATAATTTGAGGGAACTACTCCAACTATAATTGGTCTGTTGGGGGCAGTTTGCAATCTCAAATAAAACAAGCAAAAATAGCAATTGATCGTAAATTTTATATTGAACCCATTAAAAGAACAGTGATAGGTGGAGGGAATATATTACGAATACGTATTGTGCTCTACACAAACATAAACTGCCCGAAGCGTTCAATGAGGGAAACATTCACATCTCAGCAAAGGTTGCGGCTAACTTCTAATTTTGGGTAAACTCAGTATCGATGGATTCGATGGCGGACCGAACCGGCAATTATCCACATGCAGATCCAGATTCAGACACAGTAAGAACCCATGAACCGGTGGCAATCGACGTTCCAATTTTGAGACTTCAATTTTGATTATAATCATAGGGTTTAGTGTGCGTGCTGGCCTTGACAGTAGGGCACGGGCTTGGGTATATGTATGTAGGTCCAGGTAATATGCTACGTTTTGATTGCCTGTCGACCTCTAACGGTAAACAAATACTTCACTTGTGTGCATGAGCTTTAAAAGGGAACTTGGAAAGCTAAAGGTAATAGGAAATAATAGGAACAGGTCAATGCACAATGCTACAAAAACATTGATGGTAATACAATCGATAGATTATTAAATTTTAAAAGTACCCTGTGCTTATTAATTATGTGTGTTATACAACAACAAAAATCGACTTACTTACAATATTTTAAAACATTTTTTACAAAATTTTATTTTTATTTTAAATTTTTGATCCAAAGCAAACATGAGGTACAATCGATCATACTCCGAACGGTAGAATACAGCTCTAATAGCTGATATCCATTGGGCTCCATGTTTAAAGAAGCACCTGCCAAGTGCTTTGAGGCACACACAAAATCGCAATGATGCAGCAGCTGCTCTTGCAACACACACACAAATATAAAATAATACAATGAACAAACAGCGAACATGTCGCGGTACTTAGTCCCGGTTACCCCCTTGGCCTGGAGGGGCATGCCTCTTTCTTGCCAGTCCTAACACTTTTTTTATTGCTTCTAATTTGATCAGTGTCGGCGGCGTTGCAACGCAATGTGTGTTGCCACTCGCTTGGTAATTTAAAACATAGTGCCACATTGCCACATTGCCACAAGCAGCCGGCCAATTAAATATGAAACATTTTTTTGTTGTTTCGGTGTTGTTGTTTTGACTGTGTTCGCGGTTGGTCTGAGAACTTTGAGAGTTCTCTGGCCAGCCGGATAGCTGATGAAATGCCACGGTCTGTTTAAATTAAATTTAATTAGTTTATTGTCTCAGGCAACACCTTTCCGGCCGCGGCTAACAAGAACAGGACTACAACTTGTTGTTGTCGTGTGCCAAGTGGCAGCTGCAACATACATACCATCTCCTCCCATCCCATTCCCATGCCCCAAAACGCCTACGTTGCACAGAAAACTGAATCGAATATGGAAACAACAACACGACGGTCCATCCTTTTGTCAACGCTCAACGCTGCAGACGCCCGTTATAAGTGTCCCCTTAGTTTGATTTTGGTGTCAATTGCCATTTAAGCGCACTTTCCTTCCTTGCCTTCCTTTAATTTTATCGGTTCCCCCGTTTTTACTACGGTCCATTGGTAGCAAAACGAGCGCTTCAAGGACATTTTGTAACTGAATGTTGTAATTTATCTTTCAGATCCGGCTCTACTTATTTGGGCCAGCTCATTCGTTGATTTTTTAAATTACTAAATTGTTAGGGAAATATTTCGCAAATTAAAATACAGAATTTTTTGAAAGGAGGCGTGGCAGACCCCAAAAAATGTATATACTTGTATTCTTGATTAGCATCAACAGCCGAGTCGATATAGCCATATCCGTCTGTGTATCCCTTTTTTAAACACCTTGATCTCAGAGAATATGAGAGCTGAAAACACCAAACTTAGTTTGAAGCTGTGAAGCTTGCTCCATTGTAGCTCTATGGTTTTTTTCCTGTTGCACTTACATACTCTGAGTATGTAAAAATGATCGGTTTTCAGTTTACCGGATTTAAATTTATTAGCTTGAAGTGAATATATTCTGCAAAATTTGGCAGAATCATTAAGAAGCTGAAATGCATAACAGCTAAATTTTATTTTAATTTTATGAGCCACATTTTTAAAGCGAACTGAGATTACAGTTTAATTAACTTTAAGTTATCATCATTACTCTTAATATGTCAACAGCTGCATAACAGATCCTGAAATTAACAACACTTAATGCAATTTTAAAACAATGTTTTTGCTGGGTCAAAAGACCTTCTTTTAATTGTACCTATTTTTTTAAAAAGGAAACATAAGAAGATAGACTATTTTTGGTAAACCATTCAAAAAATATGGATTTTTGAATGTGAAATATACTTTCATTTTGGTATGTACAATAAGAAAGAGATAAAAAAGATAAAAATATTTGATAAACTAAATTAAGATGCACCATCAATTTTGATATATTTTAATGAGTAAATAGAGATTCTTTATGGAAATAGATTTAGATTTATTAAAGTTAAGAAAGCTTAAAGTTTTCGAATTGGGGTTATTCCGGAATTACAAGAAAAACTATGTTTTCATAATTGAAGCAAATTGAACGAAATATATTTTTAGACGGCAGCCGTAGTTAAAATACTTGATGGGAATGATATAAGGTACAATTCAGTATGATAAAGAGCGTACCTGTTGGTTCCGCAATTCTCTTGGGGTATAATACAGCTGCTCTGCTCAGTTGTACTCGTATTGTCTACTATATATACGTAGATACATACATATAGTCGGGGAGACTTCTATATATTCATATTGGTATTATGGTTAGGATTATTTCGTGCAATGCTTTCAATATTCAGCTTTGAATTGGGCATTAATAGAACTCAGTGTATGGACGTTGGGGGCTGCACTCATCTGAAAAGGTAATAAGAAATCGATGAGTATTGTTAACTGTTGTCGCCTATGCTATGTCTAATAGCTGATGAAAGCCCCAAGCTGATGCTCTTTAAGTTCAAAATTAAAAGCGAAACGGCAAAAAGGTATATGTGTACGTGTATATGAACAGCCACTACATATCATACAATCTAAAAAATACAGATACTATAAAAGTGTGTGTGCGCAATGAGAATTTCAAAGTCAAGGTTAATTTAAACATTTGGTTTCCTTTTTTGTTGCTTTTTTTTGGTTTTTGGTTTTGCAGCTTTTTTTATCGCTCGCTTCTCGGGTTGCTACTTTAGTGTTCCCGCGGGCACTGCACGTGCTTTTGTATCTGTATCTGTATCTGATACGAGTATCTAACAGCTACGCATGCGCAGCTTATATTGGATGCTGCTGCTGCTGTTGTGCATGTCGATTTTGTCGTGGCCAGACGACGACGTCCTGCCTGCCTGTCGTCATCGCTGTCTGCTGTTCACTTGATCAAACACAAGTACAATATTCAAGGCTCTGCAGTTTATTGCTGACTTTTTCAATACTCTTTTGTATAACGAGAAATGTTACACTTAAATAAGAGTATACTGTAGAATCTACAGAGTATATGATCACACTAGGCAACAGCAAAGACGACCCTTGGCCAAAAATCACATTATTTGATACATATGGGCCCCCTGATGCTACCATAGGAACGATCAATTAAAAATCAATCTTAAGTATGAACAACTTTTTTGATCCTTAAGATTTTTTAACAAACTCACAGACTATGTGTTTGATATAGTTTTAAACAGCCTGACCAAAGTCTTCTCAAGGTATCGCAACCAAACTCACAGATTGTGTGTTGAAAACAGCATTATACTAACTGGCCAGTTTGACCAAAATTTGACTACTATATCATATAGCTGATATACATAGGACCAATCGGTCGAAAGCCGACTTTTACTCTCTATACGGAGTATTATATCGTATAAATTGTAAATCGTTTATGAATTGGATTTAATGATCGATACTTTCCTTGAGTCTTGAATTACAAGTTTATATGATTACAAAACCAAACAACCAGAAAAATGAAATTGCGTCGGTATTTCTGGGACTAAAAGTCTCAAACATCTGCGTTGTTACTTCGCATTCTCTCCTAAAATTTCAATGAATAATGCCTTAAACGACTCCTAATTAATACGTCTAGCTATCAATATTACAAATTAAACAGGACAAAAACTTAAGACACTTTTTTAAGTTTAAAAATATATGTTTGTTAAGCTATTGATTAAAATTCAAAACAATATTAATTTTTTTTCGGATGCTATAAAGCTTTTTGAAGCTTTTTCGATAAATTTTTCAATATGTTAGACCACCCCAAAAAATCATGATAAAAAAACATATTCTAAAATGGATCAATTTAATCTCTGTATCTATCATAAAAAGCTAAATTTGGCCGAGGACCATCAAAAAAGCTAAAAATTGTTGCCTAGTGTTATTAATTTAACTATTTAGTTTTATTTGTCTTATAATTAAATAAATATATTTAAAATAAAAATGTTATTCTACTTATTAAAGTAATTGGAACTTATTAAAGAGTATTTTCGGAGTTTTTTTCTTCTTATTCTTTCTTTTTCATGGTTATTTTAAAGTCTTGTACTGCTTTTATGGCTCGAAATGAATGCCATGTGTTGGTGTCTGCGCCGACAAGGAATTCCAATTTTTTTTAGTTGATCAAAGTTAAAACCAGCTTTTCAAAAACGAACGCGACTTGTTTTTTCCGGCAATTGCAGACAGGCCCCAGACAGTTAATAACACAAACTGCAAAATGCAGCTTGTCAAATTTTTTTAATAATTATTATATTAAATTATAATTTAAAGCACTTGTACTTCTTTTTTAATTGTCAAGTACTTTCTCCCCAGCGCAGAAAACTCATCAGATCAATAACCTTTGTTAACCTGAGTAACTCTTAACAACATTACTCACGTTGCCATAAAATACAACAAAATGACGTGGCATAAAAGTTTAAATGTCCTGGAAAGTGGCTCTTATGAGGTGCATTTAGTGAGAGTTTCCGTTTGTTTAAAACTCAGTCGCAGACGAAGTAAATGTGGAAACAGATTATTAAATACGAAACATTTTTAAACTATATATGATTGCTTCACATTTTTAAATCCAATACGTATAGATTATTCAATGGACAACCAAAACCACATTTTAAAACTAAATAAATAGCAAAAAAATACAAATAAATCGATGTTTAACAATAATACTAAACCAGCCATAAATATTATTTAATTATACAACATTTAAGAGGTTAAAGAAGATAAAGAAGCAGAAGAAATACTCACTGCGCTAGGAAGAAGAAAAAATAAGATAAAGGGAATTACCCTTATTTATTTATTAAACAAGTTTAAAATTATATTAAAGCCTAAATGTTAAATTAAACATATCATGTTTTTCAACTTATTCTTACTTTAATATCTGTCTTCAGTCATTTTGCAGAGTTTTTGTCTCCAAAGTATTTGCACATAATTATTTTTGTACGGAAAGGATCAAATTTAAGTATGTTATGGTAGATGGAATATACATGGTTCTGTTTTGTGGGCAAATTTCTTTGTTGTGGTTGGCGGTTTTTGAATTTTAATAACATTTCGCTTTATATATCATAATTGCAGCATGTTGCACACATTTTTACCCGAAACGCGATGGAATTGTATTAATTTACCACCAATCCAGCTGCCAAGGACAAGGTTAATACATTTTTTTAAACATTTTTTTTTTGCCCTCCGTAAGTACTTGATACGAATTTTAATTGATAACTCTGATTTCAAAAGGATGTAATTGATACTCTTCCATGACAATTTGTGATTATACAAATTTATAAACATTAAATTGCAGATAAATCTATTTACCTAATATTTTAATTTTTACAAGAAACCTAAACTTTTAGTTTGATTAAAAAAAGTGAGAAAATACTAAATAATGATTTAGTATGCTGAAAATATTTGTTTAATGCATATTAAATTTATTAATTTTGTATTTCATATCTATTAACTTAAAATTTACATTAAATATTTTTGTAATAGTTTTTTTTTTACTTAAGATAAGTATTTTTAAAATCATGTATTAAAGATCTAATATTAGTAAATCATTAAGAGATGAAGGCTAAGAAATATATCTTATTGCAGAGGTCATTGTATGTAGAAACCCGCAAAGCATCAAGAAAGGGCTAAATGCGGGGCAGCTGCACTAACATGGCAGAAATAAGGTAAAGCTGGCCACATGCATCGTCAGAACCACAGACTGAGTCAGACCCAAGCAGTTGGAGATCCAGTCGCATGGTAAGTTCAGTGTCGGGTCTCATCCCAAAACGCGAACTCAAGCCCAAGTGCAGCGCAAATGGATGGATGGACATGGACGCTCGCACTTATTAATGCTTAATAAATGGCATTTCATTTCTTATTATTCTCGGACTGGGCGCGACGTGAATGTGTCGGAGGATTTTATTGCAACTGTGGCTGTTCTCATTGTTGTTGTTGTTGTTAATGCGAGTCGATATATTGGCCATGACTAAGGATGCACACATCCACAAAGAAAGAGAGAGGGAGATAGGCTGGCACTCAGGTATTCAGTCAGTCAGTCAATGTGTGCTGAAGTAATTATTTCATTTGAGCCAACAATGAGGCTGCAAGTCTGGTCAGCGCTTTGAGCGACTGTTGGTGCTGAGATGGAAGTGGAAATTAAAGAAGCTGGCAGACAGGATCGTCCTTGGTTTTGACCGCCTCGTGATAACCGTTTTCAGTGCTTTTAACGACTCAACTTTGGTGTGGCCTGCCCATTTTTAAAGTACTCGGGAATGTAAATGAAGCGGGTGTCTGTCGCGACCACACTCTTCCACGGCTATTCAATGTTCATGTTCGAGGTCTTTTGGGTCAATGCACTTCGCTTTTGCAACATATTAAAGCTTGGTATTGCAATATTTCTGTTTGTAAAAGTTTTCATACATATATATAAACAAATATATGCATAAGAGTGATTCCTTAGCTTATTGCTGTTTTTTTATATTTTAAAGTTGTGTTGGCAAATTACTTTTAGCTAATTTTTTTAAATTCTGACTTCCCGCTACATTAACGCGTTGAGTTATCGGGCGGGAGAGCTATCAAGCGCACGAGTTATCGATAAACGGTCATGCGCACTTTCGGAATCTTTCTGACAGCTTAATTAAGCTAAATTATGTGTTGGAAAAGCTAAACTAATTGGCAAAAGAAAAAATACCAAATACTTTATATACATACATAGTTAAAAAGCATAAACGTATCACCGCAAAAAATTTCTATCGATATACCACTATTTTTTCCCAGTCCTAGTGGCTCAGTATTTTTATGCAGTATAATATCCTATGACATTGCGTTCATGGGTAGAAATTGAGTCTAATTTCCTATGATATGCCGTCCACCAAGGGAGAATTCGGTGTAATTTCCCTTAGATATGCCGTCAAGGGATGTTTCTTGCTAGTCGGCTGTCTGCTGTCAAAACCATTAATTGGAGAATGCATTGAAAAATCGAGAACGCGTTCGAATCTGGACAAATAAGTAAAAAAAAGTAAAATAAACTGACATAGAAATAAAACCAATTGTAATTGTTAGTCTAATCGAATTTGTACATGTTCTGTGACAACTAGGAGTGTCTTTTTCACGCCAATGCCTGTTTTATTGCCAATTACAGATGCAAGCGTCTAGTGCTAGTTCAACAGCTGCGGCTGGTGGGAGCAAAGGCGGCGGGGAATCGATGTCTTTACGGGCCTGCAGCACCAGCGGCTGCCGGGTGAGCAAATACGTGGAAGTGACGAAGCGCAAGTGCTCGCAGTTTGTGTCTGCGCCTTACATCATGCCCAAACCGTTGGTGGTCAACGGCAAGACATCGATATTCCAGGTGGGCGGGGAGTTGGCCAAAATGGGCGACATTCCATCGTTAGCATCTGCAACTGGGTCTGGCGATGGCCAGCCCATCTATCGCATTAAGCCGGGTACACACGCACATGTTATCAATTACGTGTTCATTGACGAGGGCTCCGACTCCATGGAAAGAGCCAAGTCAGAGGATCAAGAGTCAATGCGCATGTTGGTGGATTCCCAGCGGGAAAGTGCCACAACAAAGCTACAAAAATTAATAAGTACACATCGTGGCGGTGGACAGACACCTGCGGCTGCTTTAGTGCCAGCATCAGCGACAATAGTTGCAACTCCAGCTACAGTTTCACCTACATCTAATCTCACGTCTATTTCGACTAACAGTATTGTACCTTCGCTCCCGGCGAATAATGTGAACGTTACCACGCCTCAACTTCATCCAGATTTGTCCATCACCAGCGTTGCAGGTGCCTTACCACTTACTGCTGCTATCAGCCCCGCACCTACACCCGCTGCAGCAACGACCGTCCACACTAAAAAGGCCACAGGACCAACAACAGATAACAGCGTTCATCACCTACAGGCCGAGATTCTTAAGCTGCGACGCACTGTGGCACGTCTGGACGGAGTAGCACCTCGCTAATAGTTTTACATACTAAAGTTATACTATATACAGCTCACATACAAAAGTAAATTAAAATGAATTGCTAATTACACCAAAATCATTCACTAGATTTAGTTAAGTCCTGTTAATAAACTTAATATCTTAAATATCTTAGCATAAAGTGATTAAAAATCCGTATATATTGTAGAGGTAAATACATACATATGTATCTTTCAACTCCACAATCTGCTTATTTTAAAGGTTTCAAGTTTTTAATGAAAGCGAAATGGATAAGCTGGCGGTTGGGAAACGTCGCGATTTCCCATATACGAGTTGAATCTTAAGGGATCGTAAATGTAGAATTTTATGTGTCATACGTGGCGGCGTCGGTGTCGGCGTTGTCCACATACAGGCGAAAACTTTGCAATCGAACATAAATTAATTTTTATGGTTTCGGTATGCTGAGGCGAATCCAAACAACAAGAACAACAGCGGCGAGACCGACAACAACTGAGGTGAACAGTGTCTCTCCATTATACGTTGTTGCACTCGCCGAAGGTCTCGAGAGATACATACATTATTAACGATTGGTGACTTCACAATTTTTGTCAACCATATTGCATTCCTTATAGTCATAGATATGTAATGAGGATCTTATATTGTAAAAGAGATTTTGTAAACTTTAAGATTAGTATTTTAAATTAAATTATAAACAATATCCGCAAGAAGTCTTTCTGAACTTATATTTTTCAAGTATAATTTTTGAATAATTTAAGGATATTTAATAAAAAACTAATTTTCTTCAATTAATATTTTATTGGCTTGTCGTTTTATACAACTAATAGCTTAAATTTCCAGATAAGAACTCCGTGTACAATGTACATACTATCTAAACTGAAGATTCTGATCTCTTTTGATATCAACTCATAACTTTTAGGCTTTCAGGAAACGCAAGAAAAACTCAAACGCTTCTATGGGAATCAGTTTAATAAAAAAAGAGCAATAACTGTTATTTTGTATCTGGTAAAGATTTTGAGTAAGAAAACCTAGAAATTATTAATATAACATGTAAAATTTTAATTATTTAATATAAGAAAATAATTCGGTTAAATACATGTCTAATTTTGATGTATTCTTACATATGTAAACTGTATAATCTTCTTGTAGCAAAAGAGAAAGAGAGAAAGTTTGAATACCCTTGCAGAGATTTGCATAAGCCTTCCGATTTTTTACAAAATTTGTTAGATGTTGTTTTCGAACCGATCGTTCATATGGCAGCTATGTGATATAGTTGTCCGATTTGAACCAAATTTGGTAAGGATGTATGGAACTCTATAAAACACACAACCTGTGAGTTTGGATGAGATATCTTGAGAAAAGTTTTTCATACTAAATATTGATTTCGAACCGATCGTTCCTATGGCAGCTATATGATATAGTGATCCGATCCGGCCGGTTCCGACATATGTACTGCGTGCAGCAAAAAGACGGACCTGTACCAAGTTTCATCAAGATAGCTTAAAAACTGAGAGACTAGTTTACATAGAAACAGACGGACAGACAGACAGACAGACAGACAGACAGACAGACAGACAGACAGACGGACAGGCGGACATGGCTATATCGACTCAGCTCATCGCCCTGGGGTCTGTGAGGCCTCCTTCAATGCGTTGCACATTTCGTGACAAAATTATAATACCCTCTGCAAGGGTATAAAAATAAAATAAATTAAAATTGTAAAATTTATTTAATTCATCTTTTTTTATAAATTGGATATTGTCTCTTTCTATCTCTCATTCTTTCCCGTTATATTTAAATATGATGTGTTCAATAGAGCTCAATGGAATAAAATAGAATCTGAGCTTACTAGTGCATCCCAATATTAAGGAAAACGGCCAATAGCGTCTGTTAAATGGATATTGCCTATGCAATTTTCTTAATTATAATTATTCTCTATTTCCCCTCTCTCACGCTAAATCTAATATGATATGTCTAATAGAGCATAAGCTGAGATTTACAAATAGTATCTAGACTAAATAGTACATATAGTACAACTTAATTTTCAATTAAGAATCTTGGCAAGCACTCCGTGCCAAGCTCAGGACATGGATTGCAGATTGAGCGAAGCCACCAATCACCAGTCGCTACTCAGACGGAGCCTGAACACTGATCCTCTCTGCCTGGCATAAAAAGTAACGAATGTGCGCAATAATAAAAATCATTAAAATAAAAATGTTTATGAGAGTGCATAAACACGACTTTATGGTAGGAGCGACGAGAGCAGAAGAAGGCCGAAGCCAGAGCACTTGATGGCCCAATGTCCAATGGAACCGATGGACTCGATGCTTAGAGTCGCGTCCAGTTTGAGGGAGGAGCGGGTGTGTCAATGGGGGCAAAAATATCTGCGCATTTGCTTCGCTTGCCGCTTTGCGCAGGCACTCAGCGGTGTTACACACACACAAACACACACCCAGGGATTGGGATTTGGATGCTAACTCATTTTGGCGGCGGCTGTTGCTGCTGCGCCAGTTGCGACTGTGCGAGGCAAACTCGAGGCGCAGGCGCTCGGCTCAAAAATAATTTGCAATTTCTGAGAAATACTCACTTTTGCGCTGCTTGCGCTGACTTTATGCGCTGCCGTCGTCGTCGTCGTCGTCGAAGTTTCTGAAGAACCTTCCCAACTTTGCGTTTGGGCCGTAATGAAAATTAAAATACGAAACACTCAAGCAAAAGGTCGGCCAAGGAGCCAATGAGCAGGCGCAAGTCCCTCTCATTTCCCCCTCTCTTGACTGACTGGATGGTCGGTTGGCCGGTTGGTCGGTTTGCTTGTCGTTATCTTGTCATGTCAAAATGGTCTTACGAAAATGTATCTTTTGTATTCCAAGTGCAAATGAGCAGCAGAGCAACAAAACAACATACATACACTATAGTATAGTCCCCGAGTGCAGGCCCCCTCTACGCCGCCTCTGACCTCCTCAGTTTTGTTTCCTTTTATTTGTTTGCTCACTCGCAATTTTTATGCCTTTATTGTGTTTACTCTTTGCCTTCGTTTCTGCAAATGCTTTTAAGACTTTAAGACTTTTTAGTTTGTAGTTGAGCGTACAAATTTGTACCCCATCCCCATCCCCTTCTCCCTGCTCCTTCTCCCGCACAGGAGCATCGTAGGGAACAAGATTGACCACTCCACACCATCATCATCAGTGCGAGTGTATCTGTATCTTTTCTCCTACACTTCCCTCACTGATGCTGTGACTGTGACTGTAACTCGGACTCGGAGACGATGATGATGACACAACATGAAAAGGTAAAACACGCTGAAAAATATTAAATACGCTACGTCGCTGCCTTTTGACAGCGGACGTAAATTTGCTTTTGCCCCTGTCCCTGTCCCCGTTTTTTTTACCACTCTCCTTGCCTCTTGTTGCCACCCTCATCCATTTTTTTGCCGTTTAATTGCACATAAGATCAGTTGGTTGATCAGTCCCTCGGTCGGTCGGTGTGAGGATGCAAAGCACCAACTGTGATTGTGAGCATTTCTTGGCAATTAAAATAGAGTGTAAGTTAAGGATGCATAAAACGCTGATCTTTATATGTATAGCACTCCAGTGCATTTCTGTCACTGGATATGGCCTTAAAGCCTTAAAGCCCCTCGCCCCTTTACATACATATGTGTATTGTTGGCTTTAATGTATTCCTAGAAGCTTGGATTGATCACATTGCATTTGTTGAGCATGCATTTATAGCTTCAGGACAATATCAGAAATTTGTTCAATTAGAGTATGGTACTTTAGGATTAAGATGCTTTAATTACATTGTATTTGAATTGAGATAAAAATGACAGTAATGACAGTAAAAAGTAAAAGATAGAATTGAACGGATGTTAAAATTTCTGCATGGTATGTGCTTGTCAAAGTATTAATATTCTTTATAAAGGATCTTTTGGAATCAGAGATTTATGTAATGATTAAAAAATATGTGCATTTTGGAAAAAAAAGTTAAAGATATTAAATATGGATGTCAACACTACAGTTTTCTATAGTATTTAGACCCAGTACTTTAAAAAAGTACAAATGGGTCTATTAAGTTTGTGCAAAAAAATGTGCGTAACAGGCAGAAGGAGGCGTGGCAGACCCCGTAAAGTATATATATTCTTGATCAGCATCAACAGCCGAGTCGATATAGCCATGTCCGCCTGTCCGTCTGTCTGTCTGTCTGTCTGTCTGTCTGTCTGTCTGTCTGTCTGTCTGTCTGTCTGTCTGTCTGTCTGTCCCTTTTTTGAGTTCCTAGATCTCAGAGACTATAAGAGTTGGAGACACCAAATTTGGCATGTACGTTCATCTATAAGTCCCATTGATCAAGGTTGTCTTAGATTTTTGCCACGCCCTCCCTCCGCCCCCCTCCGCCCCCTTCACTCAAAAAGTACTGGGTCTCCTACTGTCGAGCTTGCTCCACTGTAGCTTCCTGTATTTTTTTTAATTTTGTTTGTTAATATTTTGAGTAAGAATTAATTATGTATGATTTTCCTAATATTCTCTGTTTTTAATTCGGATATTGATTGAACTAACTTAATTTATTTTCAAAAGTTTCAAAGAACTAAGCTTAATAGAAGAGGGCAAACATTAGGTCCTGTTGGGTTATCGGTGGTATAGCAAACCATGGATGCAAACTGGTTCCTAACCGAACCTCGCGGAAACGGTTTGACTCGGGTTTTTTGGGCTACAGTAGAGCATGCTCGACAGTAGGAGACCCAGTACTTATTGAGTGCAAACCGTTCACTATATATTGTTCTTCAATGTTGCGTACCATTCAATAGATGGCGCCACTACGAAGACAAGTTTATAAATACAGAGGTCGTCAGCGTCTCTTCTTCTTCCTTTTGAACGTAACATTGTTAGTTGAATAACTTCCGATTTGAAAGAAATTTGCAGGACAGGTTTGGACTATAGTGTATA
The DNA here is from genome assembly GCA_035044365.1 of Drosophila neotestacea. Lineage (NCBI taxonomy): Eukaryota > Metazoa > Arthropoda > Insecta > Diptera > Drosophilidae > Drosophila > Drosophila neotestacea. The sequence goes on from JAWNMD010000654.1 coordinate 108,775, forward strand.
TTATATGTACCAAAACCCAAGGCACTAGCATTAAAGGTGCTCTTGTAATTCGACTTCAAAATTTTGTAGTTCAATTTCCGGGGGCGGAGGGGGCGTGGCAAACATCTAAAACAAACTTGATCAATGGAAGATACAGATGGACAATTTGGTGTCTCTAGCTCTTATTGTCTCTGAGGTCTAGGTGACACAAAAAGGGACAGACGGACAGACAGACAGACAGACAGACAGACAGACGACAGACAGACAGACAGACAGACAGACAGACAGACAGATAGACAGACAGACAGACAGACGGACGGACATGGCTATACCGACTCGGCTGTTGATGCTGATCAAGAATATACATATATACTTTATGGGGTCTGCCACGCCTCCTTCTGCATGTTACGCACATTTTTTTTGACAAACTCAATAGACCCATTTGTACTTTTTAAAGTACTGGGTCTAAAAAGGTTCGATTCGGACTTTAAAATTTTTGGTGGTCGCCAAAAATTTCGATACTTTAGCGTGCTTCTTCTAAAGGCATACATTTCCTAAAGAACGATGGTTTTACAGAATTCGATCAATTTTCAACAAATATTTAAGAACGCTTTATCGTTGTATTGAAATTTATTTTGACCAATTCTGTGCATAAATGTTTTTGACTTTCACTTTAAAATTTTAGAATTTAATATGAAAAGAAATTAAAAAATATGCATCAAGTAAAAAGGTAAGCAATAATACATAAAAGCAAGAAAAATGTATATCATTGAAGCAAGGTTCGAGCCCGAACCTTGGAGCTCCTTAAGCCGGTCCGCGAACCGAACCTTAATCTTACAATATGGTTCGAGCCACCGAACCGAACCTCCTCAAAAATGTTGGAGGTTTGCAGCCCTGTAGCTTGTGAATTTTTCTAAAAAAAAAATATATATATATAAAGAAGATTCCGAATCAAATATATATCTGGGAAATGACAGATGATAGTGTGAAATTAAAGAACTGGAAATGCTTTAGATTATCACCACAACATTGTTAAGCCGTAATAGATAGAAAAAAGAATTCGAATTTGCAATTCTGGAAACATTTGAATTGTATCAAATTTTTGTAAGCTAACCAAATGATTTTAATTAAATTTTTAAAGTGCCGCACTGAGAAATGATGAAACGAAATTAAATCTTGCATATCGCCGCTTTGTTCAACGAAAGTTCACACACACACACACACACACACACACACACATAGATATATGCACATAAATGGAGTATAACAGGGACTGAGAATGGGAATTGGGACTAAGAATGGGAAATGGGTCGGGAACTGGGACAAACAGCAGCACTAATAACATATGCGAAATTTGTTTAGAAGACGAAGATCGAAGTCTGAATATGGACAACGTTGTCGTTTCCTGTGGCGCAACAGCAACAGAAAATGCAAACAACAAGAGGGAGCAAAAGAAACAGAGAGCAACGATGATAAGAAGAAGAAGAAGAAGGAGAAGGAGAGGAGTGTTGTCCTACCGCATTCTAAGCTCTATTGGCACAAAGACCGACTTTTGCTTTAGCGTCTGTCTTCGTTCTTCGTTCCTCGTTCATCGGTCTTCGGGCTTTGCAGGCGAAATTTAATTTTAGTTCACGTATCTGTTAGATACGGATACTGATGCAGTTTTTGGTGGTAGTGAAACTCGTTTTTGGCACTGTATCTGTGCATAGGACAAACACACACTCACATTATCACTTGACTTTGCTCCCTTCTCTCCCGTTTGAGTGATTCCCTCATTTTTGCTTGTGTTTCTCGCGTTCCCAAGCCTTTGCGTGGTGTGTGTGTCTGTGTGAATGTGAGTGTGTGTGTGTGTGTAGCGCACTCGCGGCATAGTTTGCATTTTCAAGGTCGCTCAGCATTTCCACTGTGACTGTGTGTTCCCCTCAGTCTTCTGCTTCTTGAGACTTCTTCTGAAGAATTCGCTGAGTGTGTGGCCATTTCTCAGGGTCTAACGACTTTGGCATTGCGATTACACCCGATATTGTAATCTACTGCCAGGTAATCTCCTTGTCCAGGAACCCATTACAACTGACGCCGGTGACACGGCAGCCAACTCAACCAATAAACTATAATTTTTACGAGTGCAGAAAGGGCTTAAAGTTAACACTGAAATGGCTAAGATATTTATGCTGTCTCGGCAAAAGTATCTTTATCTCAGACGGCCTGTGTGTGTGTGAGTGTGTATCTGTGTGCATTCAAAGCGATGACTCTTGGTGCAACATTTGGCGGTGCAGGAACGCCCCAACCTCCGCTATTTCCTGTTCATTGTTGTTGTCGACTGAGTCACCTGCAGACCCAAATCCTGGACAGCAGAAACTCCTGCTCTCATTCTAAGTATTGCCAGTGGCAAACTGCGCTGAGTCAACGTAATTGCCGCTTAACATTTGCAATGAATCACTAAGCAATAACTAAGTAGTAATACATACATGCACTTCAAGCCAAGTGCCAAATAAGCCAAGCGAGTAAGCCATGCAGTAACTAAATATAAGTAGTAAATGAGCATGTAACCTTAGACTTACTTTTGAGGTGATCAACGTCAGAGTAGGCGACGAGCCCTGCAACGAAAATTAACTTATTGTTAGATATTATATTATATTTATATTGAAATAAAGTATTTATTATTTCTATATTATTATACACCGTTATTTACAATTGGACAATCTCATAAGGAACCATTTGCTTATACGATATCTCTTTGTGCAAATCAGCCTGCCTCAAAAACCTATATTCGTCGTTGGTAAAAAGACATCTTCATTAATTACTTTATTTTTGATTCTATCGAAGACAGCACCAAGTATTACTCAGATATGAGGTTATCAAAATTATGTACTTAATATTCCTAATATAATAACTAATTACTTAGGAGTTTTAGCGGCTTTAACTCTTATATTTGTGAGTCAGTGTTTATTATTTTAATGCGTAGAGTGTACCAAAAAATTACAAATACTACACATTTTTATCAGAAAAATAAGCCAATTAAACACTCTTTTTTAAGGAACAATTAGAATTTGAACATCTTTGGCATTACATAAAGAAATCGATGCCAAAGCACACACTCACGTTTAGCTAAAATCTATTGAGTTTTCTGGCTAGTTTTCTGCTTGCCGAAACGTGCGCTAAACAAAACGAGGTGCAAATCCCATTTGATTCCTGGAATCGAAGCAGGAGGGAGGCCTCTTTTGGACTATCTTAAGTGGGAAATCACGTACACGGAATTTATCAGTTGCAATGATTGGGCCGTGGCTATTGAAGGGACAGCTGCAACAAAAAATTGACCTAAATTTGTAGAAATTGAAATCCTTTCGAATTCCGGGAATATTATTTACGATAATTCTTATATATTCAATGATTGCTGTCGTCATCGTCAAAATGTCTAGTCCATTGAACTCGGCTTAGCTCGGCGACAAAAAATTTCTATTTAAATTTGTGTGTGCTTGTGTATTTATTAACTGAATCGAAGAAATAATACGAATACATAATAAAAGTAACACAACTACAACAACGACAACTAAACCAAAAGTTCTTAGCGGCGATTTCGACAAAGGCAATCAAATGATTCTTAATTTTATACAGAGAACATGTCTCTAAAAGCCATCATCCAGCATTTTCGTAAATTCTCTTTGGCCGATTAGCATAACATGAACTGAAATAACAAAATGGGAATGACCGAAACATTGGACATGGGGCATCATTGGGTATTGGGTATGCCTATATAAGGCGATGGGACGGGACGGGAACGGGTGGGGCGTTCTTGCCACGTCAAGTGAAGATGAGGCCAAGCAACTATGGCCAAGAGCCAATTCAACTTCGAATTTTGTACATTAATTAATAATTTATTTTGAAACTAGTGAAAAGGCATTATTTATACACGGGGTAAGCCTAAATTTTTATGCCGACCTGACTAAGAAATTAATACCGGGTTGCGTCCGGATACGGGCCAACTAAATAATAAAGTTAAGTAAACTATCGATTTAACTCACCCTCTTTTTTTCATCTATATCTTCTATCTACTTCTCCATCTTTTGTGTTGGACATTTTAAATACTTGACCAATAATGGCCAACGTAAAGAATGAAACTTTCATACTCCTCTAGCGGTTTTTTAATGTTTTGTTTGTTTGGTAGAAACTAACACCTTTACTTTGGACAGAAAAAAGAATGCAAAAGAAAAAGCAAAAATAAAAGAATGCTGTACATTAACTCAGAAATGCGGCATACGTAGATTTATATGAAGAATTTTGCATATCGTTTTGTAAATTTGCTGAAAATGTCTTTGCCCTTTGGTAAATTTAACGTCAAATGACCCCATTTATTTTCGAGGCAGGTTTGTGTAAACAAGCTATGACAATCGATTAAATAGTTAAGTGATATTTGTCACAATGGTTGTTGGTAATTAAAACCATGACTTATCAACATCTTATTATCTTATTACTAGATTTACAAATACATTATATAAAAATTATTAATATTTAAATAAAATTAAAATTTTATTTACGAGACATCGAATTAATTTTGAAACACTACTTTTTGAGATACTACCATATATGTAACTATGGCATTAAAATTATGCAGCCTTATCTCAATCTTATTAATTTGAATAGTTGATTTTTGATTTTAAAAATGGAATGGATACAATCTTAAGACATTCAAACTTAAGAGATGAGGAAAAGTATTAAATCTAAAGATCACTCAAGAATATTTAATATGCTATATACAAGTCTAAAAGGTGTTACAGAAATAAGGTATAAAAATTAATTAAGAAATCTATGACTGCTAAGAAAGTTCTTAGGACAATATTAGATAAAGTCTTATTAAAATGTAAAGTTGATAACAACTTGTTTCGAAGCCCAATTTATCCCATTTTCAGTTAAAAAAAAAAAGCTAAGTATCTAGGAAATTCTCTTCTATTGAGCCGTTCGTTGCTGGATATACTACAACTTATTAAATAAATTTGTATGTCGAAATCAATCAACCACCTACACGCAAGCACACGTTGGTAGAAATAGAAAGAGAGACAGAAATAGGGGACGTAATTAAGGAAAGGACTAGGTAAAAGGTCATACATTGACATTGTAGGAAGCAATACCTTTTTATACGGGCTAGATGCGACTACAATATCATACTAATGTCCCCACTTCATCCACTAAATTTAAACTTACTGAAAGCTAACAATGTATATAGAGGTATGTTACTGTACTGGGGAGCGAACAGTTGGATGGGAATGTGCAGCTGACATAAAACAACTAAAAATAATACAAATACAAAGCGATAAATCTTGTAGGTGAAAGAAAGCCAAAAAATAAGATAATGTGTGTAAGTATACATATACATAGTGAAATGCATGAGCTGATGCTGTATCAAGGAAGGAGATTGGAAATGGTAAAGGGAATGGGAATGGGATTTGGAATAGAAATGGGAGACAGGGGACACCGACTACGGCGGCTATCCAAAGTACTTTACTCTAATGGCAGTCACACGCATTACCAAAAAAAAACCAAAAAAAAAAAAAAGAAAATCTATTCTTAACGAGTCTCCAAGTGTATAACGATTGAAAGGGGAGAGCGATGGCGACGATTTTCGAATCGCTTTTGAATAAATTTAGTCACAGATCTCTATGTTGTCGCTGCCTTTCTTTCTTTTCTTTCCTTTTTAGTTTTCTTCTTTCATTTTGGTAATAACATTTGTCTAGTTGGTATACTTATGTATCTACACTGACTGTGTGTGTATGATCATAATACATAGATCCTCCTAGCCGATAGATAAGTAAAACGAAAGCATCTTCTTCATTAAGACCGGGTCGGCGGATGAGAGGGGAAAAGGTATCGTTTTCCATGTAATAATTTTCCGACGCGTCCAGCGGGCATTAAAAAATGCACCGCTGTCAAAGTCGGCCTCAGCGGCAAACCGCTCGATCAAATTATGTTAATTCGGGTTTAGTGCTAGTATCAAATATTTATTACAGCGACAGAGAAAGAGACGGCAAAAGACGAAAAAAGATGGTGGGAGAGAGGAAGGGATAAAGGGTAGAAACCAGAGAAAACAGTCACTAATACTTTGTGCAATGACAAAGACTTGAATTAGATACATGGAGGCGGAAGCTTTGCGATACACTGAGAAATCTGTATAATCATATACTAAGTATACTTAGTATAAACATAAATTATATAATATTATATACCATCCTACATAATTTCATGTATTTTATTTATATATTGTAGTCTATATTAAGTAGTTATCTTATGGGCTCGAATTGTAGATTTCAATTAAGATAATAATTTATATACACATATTTTACACACTCATTATAAATTTCTTTATTTTTCAAGAAGCTAATCTCCACAGTTATTGTATATGGTTGGCTTGGGTTTAAATTCAAGAACAGTAGCTGTAACGATGTCTTGAAGAAAGCCTGTCTAAAATGCATACCCTAAGATACGTAATTAATGTAGTGAAGAATCACAAATAATGTAAGATCAAAAATATTATAAAAATACTTAATGACGTTGCCTATTATAATAACGATCTTATTAAGAATAAGAATGTGATATAATTTTAGATTGAACATTTCTTTCAGTGTAAATATCATAAAATGTGCGCAAGATACTTCTTTTTTTTTAGACTTGTTTTACTCGTATCTGCATGTGTGTGATAGTACTTTTATATGTTTGCATGTACATACATACATAGGTGAATGAATGCGTATGTGTGTCTGTGGATCTCCTACACACAATAACCAGACCAACTATAAAACTTGTATCAAATCGAACAAAACAAAAAATAAACATTTTATTGCATTCCAGCACTAAAATCTTTGGTTCGATCGTGTGATGCTCAGAGCTGGGCACTAGCTCAACAACAACAACAAGTAGAAGTTGTCTCTTCCAAATGTGTCTCTCTCTCATTCTTTGTCTCTGTGTGTCGCCATGTGAAACTGCGTATTGATATGGATTGTCTCCCTGAAATAAACCGAATTGAAACTCTTTGCCATTGCCTAATATTCCATTAACGGGCTTATTAAGGCAGCACGTAGCACTGCGAAGATCGGCAGCAAATGAAACTGAGACCCACACACACATACATACACATATCCAGATGTATCTGTGTGTAGTTTAATAAAAGGTACTGATGCATAAATGGGTGTTTGTATCTAAATTGATCGAATTTGGGGACACACACAGCAGACACAGACACAGACACAGACATAGGCACACGAGAGCAGATGAGCGGGGACGCTGCACAGGTAGAAATTCCCCCGTGGGCTGTATTTGAAATAACAGAAAGCCAACGAACACCAAAAACAACTACAACTCGAAACTCGGACTTCGACTTTGACAGCGACTTTGAGTTGGACTTGGGATATCTGTTTGGGCTCTGCTAAAGCAGGTACAATTTTATAATTTCGTTTCGTGTTTAATTAAAGGTGAAGTTTTAAAGAAATAATAAAGAATTATCGAAGAGCTGGCCAGAGAGACGGGTCTACAGATGATGCCACACACACACACACACACACACACACACACATGCTCACACTCACGAACATTGATCGTAAAGCGATGAGACGGGCAATTCTTGCTTCTCCCTCTTCCTTTTGCCATTAAGAGAACTATTGGGAGTCCGCTGATGATCACTATGCCATAAATAAAGATTCGTTCCGTGCATCGGTCAGCTATGGGAAAATTATATAAAGCACTTTTATTGTACTACTACATCTTGTTGAAGCTCTAAAAACTCCACTGTGCCCGACCCTCTTTGCATGTGTATTTTTGTGTCTAGTCGGTCTGCCTTTGAGTCTTTGTCTCGGGACTATAATTATGCTCAGTTATGATCAAAGTCCAGTTATCTTTTCTCAAAAAACAACTCTAAGCTTTGGCATTACATATAAACATTTAATTACAATTTTTTTTTTTAATAAAAGCTCAGTTTATGTTCGTACTTCTCCCTGATTCTTTGATTGCTTTTGATGTCGTCTGTCGACTCTTTCTCCTACTATCGTTCTTTGTTATCAATCATAAAAGTGGTTCAAAATTAATAATTGTAATTGGAAATGTTTAAGGACTCGTAATTGATCACTTATCCCTTGTTACGATGCTGGTTTGTTGTTGATATTGTTTTACTTAACCTGATCGAGTTTGGTTAAAATTAGACTACTATGTCTAAAATATGTCAACAGGCGAGAATTGAATATAGGACTTTGCTTAAATTACGAAGTCTTTAGCATATAAAGGTTAGCCTTTTTGTATAACTTCAATCAAAGCTTACAAGATTAAGATTTGCTAAAAATAAAAAAAATTAAATTATTTAGGAACTTCCTATGCAACATAAAGTTATTGAAGCTGTTAATTGATCTTAAGTCGATTTTTGTAATTTGGAAATAAAAATTTCTTTCGATGAAATCTTAATCTTTATTCACTTTGATATTTAAATGACATGTGAGAGCATTCAATTCATACAATTTTCTAGATTCTATCTTAAAAAGGACATTTGTAATTTTGATAAATTACTGGAAAACTGTAAGCAAACATAATCCCTACACAATTTTTAAGATTTTAAACGAAAACTATGTATATGAATTATAAAGTTACAATAATGGAAGCTCGACAGTGGGAGACCCTGCGAGACACTTTTGAGAATGAACAAATAGTTTACAAAAAGGAAACAGCCCACCTGCTTTGTACATTTTACCTTCTGAATATCTTCCGAGTATGTTGGACAATTAAGATGAGGACAAGTTCGGAATATATTATAGTATAAGTCAAATGTTGTAAAGCACAAAAATGTTTTCCGATTGGCGGGGGCGGAAGGGGTGGTGTTCAAATTCTAAAACAAACTAGACCTGGGCACAATATAGATGAACTTACATACCAAGTTTTGTGTCTCTAGTTCTTATATTTTGTGAGATATACAGAGTTGTTCAAAAAAGGGACAGACAGACAGACAGGTTGTAGTAATAATAAAAGATTTACTAAGCGTAATCGAGTTTTCTGAATTTTAAAGAAAATAAAGCATTTTAATCAAACAGAATCTATTGATTAAAATTTGAAGTACTTTTGGTCAATTCGTTTTGAAACAAAATCTTACAAATTTAAATAAAAATTTCGGATGGCAAAATTTAACAAATATCAGAATTTGTCAATTTTTCATGGGGCAAAGCAAGCGAAACGAAAATGTTTGACAGCCTAGATGACAACTGATGTCAAAAACTGACAAGTCAAACTAATCATATCAATTGGTGCTGTCAGAGATCGGCAGCGAGAACGCGTGGCAAACATTTGAGTTAAATGCGGTTCTCCGTGGGACTTTGGAACCGTGACGATGACGATGACTACGAAGATCTAAGTTGTGGGCCAAGTCGATGACGCAGCATTCGTTTAGCAACAATTATTTTGACAAATTTTCAATGTAATGACACGAAAAACACGAGCTTAACGATATTCAATAAAATAATTAATAGTCAGTAGTTGTACTATTTTCTTCACTCTGTTAGAAATCATCTTCATATTTATGTTGTGTTCTTTTAAAAATGTATCAAAGTCTTTTAACCTCTAATTGTAAGTGCAACTGCAATTTGTACAGTATGCATATCAGATACAGATACAGATACAAACAAAAGTATCTGTACCAAGTGAGTGTCCGGTAATTCGTGTACTGGCACGGGCTGTCGGCCTTATCCTACATCGCAAGTGTGGAGTGGTGCCTGGTGGTGTTTTGAATGTTGTGGAGTGGTGTACTTAGGGTTTTATCGTCGGGCCTTTCACCCAATGACCCAACAACGAGGCAACGACCAAGCCGCAAACAATTTTACGACATTGACAACAAGCAACACACAACAAACAAGAAGAACATGATGAACACTTTTGGGTTTGTGTTTGAGTAGTAAAATCGAGCGTAATAAAAATCTCGTAATTGTTTTCTTCTTTTTATTATTAGTTTTTTTTTTTGGCAAAGCAAACAATTGAGGTTCTTGGTTCGAGGCTAATTGATTCACACTTTCTTTTTGGCTGTAAAAGAAGATGTATTCTCCGTCAAGATGCCGCAGTATTGGGTCGGGTTAAACTGTTTTAGGGTTAAGCCATAGTGTGGCGACGCTGCATTGATTAAATCTTTACTGCCGCAACAAAGTGGGAGAGATATGACATCAGATTTTGGTTTAGAGTCTTATTACCAACACTCAACGAGTCGATTGATTGGCCCAATTGAAACAAATATACTAACTATGACTGAAACTGAGACTTGGTTAAGACAATGAAGTACAATGATAATAAAATACACTAAAAAAAAAAGTATGAATTGTATTCTAAAACTAATACAAATTCTGTAGAGAATTTCTTGAGGTACCGAAAGAGAATCTATACTATATTCAAATTCTAAATTCTTCTAACATTTGTTGCATTTTTTGTTTTTTAAAGTGTGTACAAATTAAAACTACAAAATGGGCTGAATTGGGCAGTTTGTAAGATCTAAAACCGTAAATCCATCAGATCAGTATCAAGGTAGCAAACGAGGGAGCCTGCTCGAGTAATTCTATCGTCTTTTTAGACAAGATGATGAGGCATATCTGTAATGACGTCTACTTTTGAGTTTGATTGGCTTCCCGTGCGTCTTTTGGGGAGAGCACCATCTATGGGCTAGACCCAGACAATGGGACAGAGACAGAGAAGAGAGAGGTCGAGAGTAGATAATGATGTTGCGATGTCAAAACATCAACATTTCAATGTGACGAAGTGACGGATGGCGCGTGAGGATCGCAGTGAGAAAGAGTCAAATCTCAGGAGAGTTACTTGTATTGCTTTAGATTTGGGTTTGGGTTCCCATTCAGTCAATCTTTCACTCATTCCCAGCTTATGCAGTAGCCAGATATCATTATTCAAAGCGCATCGCCGCGATCCCTCAATTAACCGTCTAACCACTTGACATTTAACCACTTAACACGTGCCACCTGCTGCATCATTGAAGGATTAGCTGCGTTTAATAATCTACAGCGAGTCGCTTCTGTTGACAAGCCTCTTCTAACCCATCGGGAATTCCGGTCTCCATCCTTTTGTGTGTACATTAAGCAAATAACACCGTAACGCCGAAGCTCTCACCTAAATTCCCCTCGAGGCGAATGCGCTTTGTGTGCACTTGATACTTGACACGTTGCTATCGCTTAAACTGCATCAGATTGTAATATTTCCTACAGAAATGGAACTAATCCTATTGCCAGAAGCAGACCAAGTGAGAATAGTCTGAAATGTATTAAGAGTTCAAGACTGGCTCTTTGAGATGATCTTACCCGTAGTATGAAGACCCAAGGAAGTTTGGGTTTAGTTTGGGTATTTGTTCAGTTACTTTTTAAATTTGACCTTATTTAATATATGTTTTCATTCAGTACTCTGAAGAATAGTCTATGATACATAGGCCAATTTTTTTAATGTCTATATAAGGTCTCAAATAGCTATCCGAATGATTAACTGACGTCAAAAACATAGAAATTAATATCAAATGTCAGAGATATGTATCACATAAAGCTTATACGGACATTGAAAAACTGGTCCTTAATGTTACATATCTTTCCAATCTTAATTTGAATTGATTTTTATTTACCCACTAATAAGTAATGAATTCAACAATCAAAAACTAAAATATTTTAATTCAGTTACACAGGGACAAAAATTTGACTTTGATGGATCTATTGGAAGAATTTTTGCACGCCGACTTAATAAAAGAGGGTCCACTGTGAAGCGTTGTCATTTATCAAATTGATATAAAAATCCCAATATAATATATATATTTATATAATATATTTATTTAAATGTTATTATTTAAGTGAATGAGTTTTGAATACTGGACATTTGAATGTTGATAATTTCAGCAAAAATGAATTTAAGTAGCTTGGTGAACAGTTGAACATTGGTACAACAATTGTTGTTCTGGTTTTCCATTATACAAATTGGGATTCAATATCTACATATCTATATATCTGTCTATCATTTATCTATATATATAAAACGACTCTAAAACGGCAACACTGCTCCTATTAAGGATAGATGTTAATGTAACTCGAATTTTGGTGGATTTATGGGGGAAATATAGTAAGTGTGGTTGTTGTTGTTAAAAAGCTGTAGATTTTATAATGTAGTATTAGGTAACTAGTCAATGTGGAAGAGTGAAGACTGTTAACTACACAGCCTTGTCTACAATACAAACTTCCCATTCTCATTTACGAGGATATGCCATGGGGCGTAATCGTCACTTAGACAATCATTACTCATGTGTCATCGTGGATGTCGACGGATCCATCTGGTCAAACCTTGTTGAACTGAACTGAAGCAAAGTGAACTAAAAGAGACCAAGTTCAAGAGGCGACCAAGCGTTGGTTAATTTGTAGTTGTTGCTTGGAATCGCTTATACAGGTAAATAATAAACAAATTACAGTAAAATGTAGAATATATTTTGTTGTTTTGGAAAAGTAAAATATGTATATTATTTAAAATGAAATTCGGTAGGTTGGTCGTAAATGCGCCTCTTTTCCACTGAATTTAATTAGCGACCTCGGAAGAGGTAAACGGAGGTGGATGCGGTCGCTTGGACGCTTCGTTGCGTTTTTCTTTCTTCTTCTTCAACTTCTTTTCATTTTCTCTGAGACTTTCGACCGTCTGTCCGACATTTCGTCACTCATCGCTGAGCAAATGCGTATTCCGTAGTCCCCGTCTAGTCCATATTTCTTCTTCCCTCTTCTCCTCTTATTGCTGGATTTCTAGAGTTTTATCGGGCCGCTCGGATCTGTCCGAGTTGAATTATTTAAATTAATAAAATATGCTAAAATGTGTTACAAGTGTGCGAGAAATGTATGCATACAGTGTGTATAATGTAATAGATCATATAATTAAAAGAATTATGGTGGAAACTAGCCACTGCACCACCACCGCCACCAACACCACAAAACCCCAACAACTAAAAGTAACAACAACAATGACAACAATTGCGACAAACAATAGCAAATAATTTTCCAAATATGTTTCTGTCTATTTATTGTTTTTATCTTTCCTTTTCCGTTTGAAAGCCACCACAGTGGCATGGGCAAGGGAAAAGTTCCGGGGGCAGCTACTATTGCTGTGGCAGACACTACATGATTTAAGGTCAAGTAAGGTCTAAGTTTTTTGGAAAGTGCCGTCAACTTTCGGGTTGACTGCAGCTACAACAAATTTGCATAATTTGTTTATACTTTTGATGAATGTGAGCCGAATCTTTGGCCAAATTATGAAACTACAAAATAAAACAATAGAAAATTGCAAAAGTTTTCCCTTTAGCTTAATTCTGTATACATCTTCAGGAGGAATCGTGCTAAGCGGCATCTTCATAACACCTCTTACTGAATACTGAATAATTCAATTCAAACTGTTTACTTTCAAGGCGGAAATCATTCACAAATGCTAAGAAAAAACTATTATATTTTTTATTTGGTGTGGTTTTTTAAAAGGCAACTTGTTTATATTTCATAAATGATAAGAAGTATAATGCATCTAATCTATCTACCTTTGTCACTGTATTACCTACTAACACTTGGTCAAAGTCTGATCCGAATCGGACAACTAGTAGTATGGTAGAGTTTGTTCTCCGGGGTATCCGGACCAACCACCATTTATAACCATAATATTTCGCTATTGACATATTGGCCAAAAATGATCGATATCGGAATTTAATAGCATATTACTGTGCTAAAGACTAAAGCTTATTACTTATGGTACTTGTCACTAACAATTTTGTTTTAATCATAACCTGTGGGAGTATATAAAGTTTGTTAAAATAGTAAAAGTATAAAACTGGCAGAAGAAGGCGTGGCTGAAATAATATGTATTCTTGATCAGCATCATACACAGAGTCTCAGAGATGGTGTGATCTAGGGACACCAAATTTGGTATGAAGACGCAGATTAAGTTTATTCCAAATTTGTGATGCCACGCCCCCTTTCATCAAAAATGAAAAAAAAAACAACTAAAGCAATTTTGTAGCTACAGACGTGAGATTTGGCACGTATGATGATTGTAATGCTACAGAAATGCACTAAATTTCCCATAGTGGACACTCTTAAAGCAGACATATGTTTTGTTTGAAAATTAAAATAAATATTTTAGCAATGCGAACTCAATACAATGTAAGCTTGGCATATTTGCAGTGTATGCAGTGGTGTGTGTGTGTGTTTGTGCACACTCGTATGTGTGTGTTGATATAAAAGTCAGAGTGTAGGCTCTAGTTCCCTATGTGCCAACATTTGCTGGCTGCAATCATTGCTGTGTCAAGTGTGCGCAAACAAAGGAACTGGGAAAGTACCACTAATTACAATTCCCACACACACGCACACACATTAAGCTAGAGGCATCCACATTAACATTTCTAAGGGGGTGCATCTGAACACCGTCCTTGGGCCAGCTGCTGGTCAAATGTAGATGGTCAGGATGTTTGCATAAGAGAATGCAGTTCGCAGTTGAATTAGATTTTGCCCTCTTATCGATATATCGAATTTCTTTACGGCCCCTCCCTCCGCTTTTGCAATGTATTTGACCTTTTTGTTGCGACCCAAAATCGATTTTCAATTCAATTGAGGTGCAAGTCGGGGACGGAGACGGACTAGACCTGTGGCTTTGTCACCCGGCCGTGACCACAGTAGACATCATGTTTCCGTGTGTGTGTGTGTGTGTGCTCGATGATTTCATTTGTGGCTTGTGGCATGGTCTAGGATTCAACTACCTGGCCAAGAGCAGTCCTGGCCAGGCCTATGACTGCGTGTCTGTCAACACGTGTGTGTTGTGCGTGTATCCGTGTTTGTGTGTGTGTGTATGTGTGCTTACTTATTTGAAGAAACAAAAAGCAACACGAAAATTGGAAAATTGAGCACAGACATCGAGAGCAACTGAAAATTCACACGCAAACGCATAGTGACAGGTACAGGCAGTGGCAGTGGCAGAGGCAGTGGCATAGGGGAGGGGTATCGATAGAGAGACGGGGCGGGGGCACCGCTTGATTTTCACCTGCGCCGGTGGCCGATGTCATCACTGAATTTGGCTGTCTGCCTTTAAGTCAAGCAGGTGGAAATGAAATCGTCACCACATTTTTTTTTTCGGGACGCCGAATTTTCCATTTCCACATCTTGTTCAATTTTTGACCCGCGAGTCCAGTGTCAAGGGCCGACCAGCGAAGCGTTCAATTTAAGGCCATTTACATGGCCTGCCCAATTAATTTACAGTTGCATCCCATCAAAGCCAATTACGTTGGCCAACTGCAAAGTGCTAACAGCGAATTATACAAAATACAAGGGGCTCAGACTATGGGTCTTTTTGAGAAACTATTCAAATATCACCGCACAGTAATATTTCTTTTTTCTTTTTATCAGGGAACAAAACCGGAACCGTTGATCAAACTTATCCGTGTTATATTTAGAACAGGAACCGAAACCCCAATCGTTTCTTCCTGTAGAGTTTTAAAAATGTTTTAATGCTTTTCGTATAATAATTTTGCATTGTACAACAAATTGGTTTCGGTTTGAATCCCTGATTATTATTTATTATTACCTGATGGAAATATGAGTATGATTTTTATGTTACTGGTCCCACATAAAGTGATTTATTTTAAATCTTAATCAAAACATTGTAACAAAAACATTGGAAAAAAGTATCTTAAGAAGTTTTAGAACCCTTTAAACTAAAAAAATAATCGAACAATTGAATGCTGCAATTCTTCTGTTAATTATGTATAAATCAATTAAATTTTTTAAATAATTTTTTCTATTATTTTTAGCTACATTGTCTTTTCTAAATGCGACTAAGCACATCCAATTTTGTAAAGCAATTGAAAAAAGTGGCAAGTGCTTTATTTGAATCATTAATTGCGATGCAAGCGCTGCGTGTGGCAGCTGGCACTAGGGATTATGATTGCTATGGGCAGGGAAAGGAGAAAGAGGAGCCCTAGGGGCTTACAAATGGCGCCACCAGGTAATTCAGGTGAATTGAGTGCGACGCAAGCGGAAGTTTGTTTGCGTTTTGGCTTAATTGTGGATGCGACTAGGCAAAAACTTACGGCGTAAGATTGATGAACTTTGCTTAGTGGATCATGTTCGTGGCGAGTCAAATAATTAAGTCGGAAATGCAGTTGTGCCGTTTGTGGCACATCACGGCAGATCATGTGGCATGCCTCCCCCGCCAACATCAGATCAATGAAAGCAGCCGACGAACAGTCAATTAATCTCTTTGGCAATGTGCCGCCCAGTTTCAGTCCCAGCTCCAGCTCCCAACTTCAACTCCATCTGCATCCGCGTCACACTTCAATCAGACAATAAAAATATTGAAATGAGTCCGAGAACGAAGCTGAGTCGTCCGGCAAAATGAATTGCGAATTTCGCAGAATCATTTTAAGTGAAGTTTATTTTGCGCTCAGTTCTCAGGTAATCTGGCAAATGAATAATTGATCAAGCTCTATAATTAACGGGCTCACTCAATTGCTCAGCCAACTCTTTTGAAACTGAAATAAAAACAAAATGTACCCAAAAAAAAAATAATACAAAATCCCAACGAGCTGACTCAAAAGTTCAGTTTTTTTTGGGCCACAAACTCAGGGTCACTGAATTCATGTGCAATTTTCATTTATACATATATTTTTTTTGTAGTTTATTTGTTCTTTTTTCTTTAGTCTTTTATTCCTGCAGCTCATGGAAGTCATGAAGGTACACGTTAATGATTTCTGCGAATCTCAATATTCGTATTTTATTTTGTTGGTTAAAGTGCAATTTGTTATGCCTCTATAACAATTCCAGCAAACGTATTTGGGAAATTGCTCGACCGTAATAGTTAACTTTGGCTGTAGGTAAGCTGAATTAATTTTATTAAACTCTGTAATTAAAAAGAGTACAAAGGGGACTATCAAGTTTGTAAAAAAAAAAAATGTGCGTAACAGACAGAAGCACCCGTGGCAAAGCCCATAAAGTATAGATGTTCTTGATCAGCATCAATAGCTGAATCGATATAGTCATATCCGTATGTCTGTCCCTTTTTTGAACGCCTATATCTCAGAGCCATAGGAGCTATGGTCTCCAAACCAAGATTAATATTGTTTTTAAAATTTGTCACGCCACATAGATATAGCAAATTTCAAACTGATAAATATCAAAGTCAAGTTACAAGAGCTGTAGTAATATCTGTCCGGAATTGTGCACTGTGTACTTTCTCAGTAAATGTGTTATTCTGAAATCTTGTAAGTGTTAACCTTAAAGTGTCTATTGGAAAGAAAGGGATTTCTTAGGCTTTCAAACTTTTCCGAAATATTTATCGATCTTTTTGCACGACCTAATCTATGAAAGATTAATTTTCTTATATTTTATCAATGCCTGCCGAATTAAAGCATATTAACATGTGGTTCGTAGGGAACTTATTCAAGTCTTCCATAAAAAAGAAAAGTAAAATATGCCTAACAATTTGCTGGTATTAAACAATGTTGTCTGCGGGCTAAATCAAAAATGAAATCCAACTAAGGGCCAAGCAAAGGCATTAAAATTAACTGCCGTTTCCCTTGTTAATGATCGTGACCAGTGTGAGATACAGTTTCTATGGGATTAGCTTTACCATTTACTTGTTTATGCATACATAATATATTTTACAAAGATATGTGCAAGCTATGTATACAGAAGTATAAACGATATAATTGATAATTTATTCAAATAACTTGAAATGTAATTTTTGGGCCATTATTAATTCGATTACTCAACATATGGCCGGCGGCGTAGCATGAAATCACTTACAGATACAAATACAGAGAGACACGGGTAAAAATAAAAAGAGATAAAAACATATATTATTATGAACAACTGATGACTTTGTTACTAGTTGAGATACTTGAAAAACTTCATCATCCTTTTGGTTTCAGTTTCATTATTTGACTTTGAGTTGTTTTAATTAAAATCAAATTACTTAATTGGAATTCAAGGCAAATAATAACTGCGACTAAACTCATCATTCGTCTTGCACTAAATTCAGTTATCGAACCAAACAGTCAACAGGGCAACATGAAACTGGTTTAGTTGCGATCCAAAATATTTATATACTTATACAAATAACCACACCTCGTTTACCTCCGATGATCGCGTACTACGTTCATACAGAGTTAAGATCATTGTTTCAGTTTGTCTTTTTTCACTGGTTATTTTTTGCGTAAGTTTTGCGGAAGTGTTATACGCTTATCACGCCCCCCAAGTCGCCGACCCGCCCGCAATTACGGCTAATCGTTTTGGTCGGAACCAGTTCTTGGCAACGATCGGCCATTAGCAACGGCATCATTAACGTCATTAGTTAGTGCCACTTTTTGGATCATCCCAAATGTTTTTGACACTTAACGATGTCATCGTGCTCGCTCAACTCAACTCAACAACTCAACAGCTTAACAAATTGAAAATACATAACTGTAATACACGTTTCCCATTTACAAGTGTCTATATATTACAAATATATTAAACTATACAGATACAAGTAACTGCTAAGTATTTTTCTATATTTACAGGATGCTGTTATTGATGAAATAAATGTCTTGAGTTCCACCATTGCTTATATAGTAATATATAATATATATATATATATATTTACAGAAAACTTGTAAGCTTAAAGCATTACATCATTAACGCAAAAAATGCTGATAGATTAAAGAAATGTTTGTTCGGAATTCGAGTATACCATTATACTAGAAAACAATAGAAAAGAACGACTTGAGCAGATACCTTTAATTAAAAAGTGTATTAAGTATTTCATCAAATAAAAATACAAGAAATTTCTTAGTTATTTTGTTTTGCTCTTGACATTATTAGAATATCAATAGAATAGCAAAGTAACCTTACAGATTCTCGTACTCTTAGCTCTGAGTTATATTCAATAATAGCAATTACAATCAAAGCACATATGCTAATCAATAGAGCCTATTAGCCAAGTTAGTAGTTGAGTGTGTATGTTGGCTTAAAAATAGATCATGATATCATTTGGTGGTGTAGCCAGTCACAAGCACAGCAGCCATCGAGCCACACCACATATAGAGATAAAGATATGTCGTCGGCACATAAACCGCACCACAAAGTAAGTAGTTTTTGTTTAGTGTTTAGTTCAGTGTTCAACTGGGTTTAGTTGCCAATTTAGTGACAAAACAAATAAAAACAATAAAATTTGAATATTGCGGTCCGGCAAGAGTTCGCACACAGCAGAGAGCTTGGTGAGCTTAGAGAGTTGAAGAGCTATTAAAAATGATTATTGGCCCATCTTCATTAAGATTCCACATGCATAAATTTTGGTGGCTCGGGCAGCGATTTATCGAAATCCGGCGAATATTTTTTAGTTTTTGTTTATAAATGCGTACTTCAATCGAATTTATTACCATTGCTAAAAAAAACTATAACAAAAGTTAAGCTCAATCTTCAAAAAAAAAAATATAAAATAAAATACTTAGAAGAGATCGGGAGAGATCTATGGAGAGTATCTTAGAGATACTTGTTCTTACCTGTTGCTGTGCTGTTACCAGTTCGCTTTGCTGTAATCCGTTGTCGAGGGCGTGGTTTTGTGCCAAACTGACGTAATTCACATCCAAATGGGACAGGGAATTTTCCTGTGATTTTCGCGCATTCATCACACGATCTTTTCCCAACTTTTTTCAATTCTTTTACATTAACACTCTCACAATTATTATATTTGAAATTGCCTATTGCACTTTAAAATATTGCACGAGTTGCCACACTTTGCTTCACTTTTTCAAACTTTTTAAACTTTTGTCGCACAAATTTAACCACGCAGCCTGTGAAATTTTGATGCAAATGTTGAAAATGATTAGTTAAGCTTGTTTCTTTCTTAACCTAATTAAGCTCAACAATCTTCAAATTGACAGAAAATCTAAAAAACTATCTCTAAAAAATAACATTTAAGTCGAACTGATTTAAAAAACACTCTACAAATAACGTTTTAATATCACAGACTTTTCCAATCATTAAGTCTATAATCAACTTAATAAATTGTTAATTTGTTAATCAATTCTATTCTATCAATTCTCAATTCTAATGCTTTGCAGTTTAGTGTAGGCAGTGCCAATTATATCTGCAAAGTTTTGATTTCACTCCATTTTGTCATCCATAATAGAAAGAGTAGACACTCAGTGTGCAGTGCTCAATAATGCAAGATAACAGCGCCGTAATTATAATTCTCAATTAAAAATTTATTATCTATTAAAAACACCTTGTGGTCAATTGGAATGTCAATGTTTATGGTAAATACTTCGAGTCCTACATAATTCATTTCTTAATAAAACTTCGTGCCTGTAGTTGTTAACGAAACAGATATCAAAATAATGAAGTGACCGCAAAATTACTTAAGTGTAGTAGTTACAACTAAAAAAAACAAAAGAGTCAAATGCGAGAGCAGTTTTGAAGCTATCTTGAAAAAATTTATTACAGGTCCGTCTTTATGCTACAGTCGGTACATATGTCTGTATGTCGGAACCAACCGGATCGGATAGATTCTATCGTTGGAAATTTAAATAGAATTAACTACTAGAATGAACAACATTTTGTGTATTAAGAAATTGTAGCGAAATTTAAAGAATGTGTATTTAATAACGTCTTTTAAGTTCTAAGCAAATTTAAATAATTTAATGGAAATCGGGCTGAAATATCTTATATATCAAAGTCCCCGTTTAGATTTCACCACTTTGTTGTTTCTGGAGATATCTAAACCAGGTTCGCAAATCGTGCTCTTATATTATAGTATGTGTTTTAAGCATCCTGTATCATTTAACTATCGCACCATCGATCAGCAATATAGAATCAGACAAAAAACGTAAAAATAACGTAACTAACAAAATAAAGTAACTTAAAGATTGGTCTATTAGATGTTCATACTACATACATATATGCAAATTTGCGGCATACATTCAAAGTTTAAGAAAATTCGATGTCATTTCAAAAAACCTTTTTCTGCAAAATTTAGTTTTTTATGGCAACTTCATTTTTGCGATTAGAGCTCGATTTATATGTTTTTAATACTACTTCAGCTAATACTTAATACTTTCACTAAACTAATTTAAATAAAAAGTTCTCATAAATGTCTTCAAAATGGGTTATTAAATTTGTTATTTTGCAACTATGTATTTATCATACGGCTGACTAAACTGAATGAGAAATTAAGCATAAAACTTATCAAATAATATAACACTTCCTACGACTCTGCAGTAGCTCTAAGCTGTAGTACCTCGTTTGGCATAGGGAATTGAAGTATCTGTGCCTCAAGTTGTCGCATTGCAACAGCAACAAAATGCAGCTGGGGCAGAGGAGGGTCTAGAGTCTAGAGACTGACCTCATTTCCGTAGCACCTCTTGACTCTACGTTGTGCCGCGCCTGATGAAATTATAAACTTTTTAACCAAAAGCCGCCTTTCCGCGTCAAACACAAAGGGAGTGGGGTGGCACTTGGGGCAACAAGGAACAAATCTGCCACTTGCCACCGGGTGAGACACAAACGAAGAGGCTTCATAAAACAATGGGGGAAGGGTGGACCAGGATGCCACCTACTGTAAACGGGGTTAATAAAGTTGCACATAACACGGCAGCTGGGCAACGACTTTGGGTGTATACAATTTGTGTGGCAAGCAAAGAGTTGCGCATGTTGCACGTAACTCCAAGCACACACTCACACACACACAACCTCACAGTCTCAGTTAGCCAGTAAGTATATGCCTTGCAGGCTAGCTTCAGCACCTGCAGCAACCAGGTGTCGTTGACTGCAATGGCTCGCTATTGTTGTTGTTCTTGTTTGTAGTGAGTTTGTGGCATGCAACACACATTTGCTTTCTGCCTCGTAATCTACGCTGTCAACTGACCCGTGGCAAATTCATGATTTTAAAATCAATCCCTTCGCATCTAATGACCCATTTGGCAACAACGTCCGATTCTGACCAAAAAGCCAGTTCTAAACGCAGGCCAACTCAGTCAAGGCTAAATGTGTGCACAAACTTGAACCATTTGGCAGACGATGCAACTCGGAAAATCATTAATACTAAATTGAGAAAGATCTCATTTTAGATAAAATATGAGATCATAAAAGATCCAAAAAAAACATGAGGGGCAGTAATAGATGATAATTTATCATACATATAATATAATACATTTATCATCAAAATTGTATCAATATTAAAAATGGTATAAAAAAAACGTTAACTTCCTAGCCATTCTAAGATAGTAATAAGCTGGCCTTTCTTCGTTGTATTATCATCTATTTGATAAGCAGCGGAAACTTATCTAAGTAAGATATATGTTACTTATTTATATCCAAAGAACTTTCCTAAACGCCATTACATCTTTACCTTTTAAAAATGAAAACACATTAAAGAAGCTTAGGATAACATGACAAATAGTTAATAAATTTATAACTACATAATTATAATTATAAAATCAAAAAGTCGTTAAGAAAAACGTTACAGATGTAAGGATAATTGTCTCAATTAAAAATTATTTATTTGTAAGTCTGTTATTATATATTTAAAACTGTATATGAATGATTAGTATATGTATTCATTAGCTTTTAGAATCTGTAAAGCATTGTAAGATCGCTTGTGACGTTCTCGGAAAATGAAAAATCTGAAGAATGATGAGGAGCCATAGAAGATAATTATTTCCATACGTACATATATCATGAAGACTCTTAGATTTCCATCTCCAATGAAAGGATCTTTAATTTATATTCTAGGAATTGCATTATACAGGAATAACATAAAATTTATTAGTTCCTATGATTCTGGAATTTAAACTCTTATTAACCTCAAAATTATCATAATTATTTTAACTATGACAATACGATAGAGGAAACAATTTCAATGTTCTACAAATTTCTGCAGACTTCCATTTTAGAATATACAAAACTGAATTGCTTCCATCTTTAAATGATCAGAAAATAATAGACGATCAATAGATAATCTTTTAATTTTGGGATGACAATTTTTCCCCAAACTGAAAATTATGGCAGAATAGTTAGAGCGGAGTTTTGAACGATTTCAATTTTGAATTTTGAAGAAACATAATAATAGTATTTTCGCATCTTAAATTAAACAGAGATGAATTGCTTAGAGACATTATCACTGATTTTAAGTGGTAAAAAATCGTATATATTCTCAATGTAAGAAAGTATTATGGAAAGAAAGAAGAAACTATTGTCAAAAATTAAAAGGAGTATACCTAAGTAAAGAGGTAAGGGCTCTTAAGCACACGTTCCAACGATATATAGAACGTATCTGAAGCTTCTAAAGTTTGGAATCTGTAGGCGTGTCAAATTAGGCTGTAAAAGTCGTAGAGAAAAGTTTGAAAAAGCTTTGATACAAACACACAAGATTTCAAACTTTTCATCTCATCTCATTAAATTGTAGAGCCAACACACGATCTTTTGGAAATGGAACCAACTAATAAGTATTATAATCAAGCCTATGTTATTAATCTATTTCTTTGTCTCTCTTCAAGTTGAGTAATTTACTTATGTTTCTTTTGCAACACAGTTCATCTTTGATAGATAAACAATTTCTCCAACATGTCCTGAATTCTCTTTTACACTCGAACTTTGGATGTTTGTATGTACAATGTATAGAGTCTCTCAGCTTTATTGCTTTGCTCTTAGCTACATGAAAGCATCATTGATTTTTCATTTTTTTCAGTATTTTTCCTTGCTTTTCTTTCTTTATTACATTACATTCACTTTTCCCGTTCTTCTCCTTTTCTGTTTATTCAGTTCAAAAACCTATTCTGGCAAGCACGTGCATACAAAAAAAAAGTGTACAATTTGCATATAGGAACACTGAAACACATGTGTGTGTGAGTGTGTGTGTGTGTGATTTGCTGTTGTTGTTTTGTCACTTTCAGCAGCTGCTGTCGCGTGCCTGGCAAAAAGCAACAACAACATCGGAAACAACAACAACAAAGCCAGAGCAACCCAGTAAAGTGGGCAAATAACAGACAACAATTTCAATTTAATTGCAGTCGTTTTTGGTAGCATGAAGAGCGGGACAAAGAAGGGTTGAGGAAGAGGGAGGAAACATTTGTGCGCCACATTGCGTATACGCCCGAACTGGCCTGAGCATAAATCAAAGCCAACAACGAAAACAAAAACAAACAAAACTTGCGAAACTTGCGAAAACTGCAAGCTGTGAAAAGACTGCAAAAATGTAAAAATGAAAAACTAAACTTAAGGAAACCAAAAAAAAAAAATCAATTTGCATTAAAAGAATGAAATTTCGATTTGCTGCTAAGCTGAGCTGTGACCTGAGAGAGTTTTTGTGAGAGTTTGTGCCCCACGCAACTTACAGATACTTTTGTATCTGTGACTTCAACTGACTGTCTATGTGTGTGTGTGTGTGTGTGTGTGTGTGTGTGTGTGTGTGTATGTGTGTGTATGTTTATGTGTTTTTGTGTGCGTTGCTTCTGTGGCTTTTACATAATTAAACGTCGGCACGCGCTAACTTTGCTTTAAATAGTGAGCGAAGCTTTAAGGACACAGGCACAGGAAGAGGCACCAGACTAGGTGGCATGTGGCAAGTAGACATTGTGGCAGCTTTGGCCACTCGCTAATGATTTCCCCGGGGTTTGCTAACATTCACTTATCACCACATTATTTGCTTTTTTTCTGGAAGAGGGATTCTCACAATTAACACTTACACTTGCAACTTGCAACGCACGCGTGCCACAAAAACAAAGAACGAAACGCACACGTTGCTGTAATATATATGTATATATATATATGATATTTTTTTGGTTTTGAAAGAGAGAGAGGGGATTGCTGCCCGCTCAAGCGTAACCTCGCGCGTCTGGAGCGGACTTATGACCAAGCAAAGCTCGGGGACTGAGCCTACAGAGGGGTCAGCTTGTCAGAGAATATATCGATGGAGCGAAGGGTGAGGGGCAGGCTCGACCCTGTGTACCCTTGTGAACGCTTACGTGGAGAACTTTTCTGGAGATATAAACGCGATGGCGATACGCTGGCAACTAATTTGGGTGACGCTTGCCACACTTGCCACCGCTGGGTGTCTTGCGTTCCACCAGCTAACGCTTCCAGTTGCCAGTTGTCGGTTTTCGGCTGTCGATTTCCAAGGCAGTCAAGTTTAGAACCCCTGAGCTTTGCCTCATGTGGCAGTTGCACGCAGCTGTAAGCCTTAAAAGCGCGACCTATCCCAAAAGCTTTTACAACTTGGCTTCCACACACATTTCTGTGACGCTTCCACTGCGCAATGTTGATTCTGCGCAACACTTCTTGCTAGCACGTGCCACGCCGCAGCACCACCCCCTCCGCAACACCTCCCACTTCCCTTGCACCATCGAATTCAAGCTAAATCACCACTGTTATTCAAATCAGTGCGCGTTGTGGGCTGAAGTTGACAGTTGACCGCCGACCATCGATGTCAGCAACGTGAGTCAAAATGGGTGAGGGGGAGGGAGTTTTCGGTGCATCCGCACTTGCTTTAATGTTTGTGGCAAGGTAACCTCACAATCCTCTCGTGCCGTGCGCTTGTGCGTGTCTTTGCCGCAGCCGAAGTCGAAGAACGTTTTTTTATTGACTTTAGTTCGTCTCAAATGGGTTTCTGGGTCAGACCAAAAACACACACACACACATTGACGAAGATTTGTTTGTGCATCGAAAAGCTTAAATACTATAAGTACCCCCCTTTCAGTCTTTCGATTCCCCCTTCTAGCCTGCATCCTGTTTACTTTCACATCCTTCATTTGGGATAATCAGGAAATGTATCCGAAAAGTAGGCAACTAACCCACAACATGTCATTCAAAGGTTGACCAAATATTTTAGCATTAATAATTAAACTCAATTTGTAGAAATATTAGACTGGAAGATACACTCTAAGGCCAAAATACAAAGTGGAACAGAATCAGATATAGAAATATAAAATTGGTATGATTTAAGATTAAATTAAATCCCATCGCAGTTGATTTAAACAATTTTTGGCATATTTGACTGATAACCACTGTTGGTGGGATTTTTCTACATCAGTGAGCAGCACATTGACTAATATTTCAAGTAGAGTTTTTAAAACGATTTTGGAACAAATCTGAGAACATTTATTATTTGTTACCAACAGAGTATGTTTTCTAAAAACAATATAACAAATATTATAGTTATGTTTATATAGTTTAAATTTATAGAATAATGCGGATAAAATTTACTAAAATAAACTTGATATATTTTTAAATAGTTTCCATTTCAAATCTAATCTCTCCACCCAAAGGGATGCATTTTCTGAAATTAATTTCTGTTAGCAAAGCTGATATTAAAGAGGACTTAATTCGGCACAAAATAAAGTTTAATATATGTAACATACAAATTAGCTTTTTGATTTTCTGACGATGTTTACGTAATTCCAATTTTAACGCTGAGTCTCTAGTGGATTAGACATTTTTACCATTATATCGTAGTACTGAACTAAACATTAAAACTGATTTATTTGAAGCGTTAAGAAATGTTAACTATTGCAGCTATTGTTATTATTGTGGCAGATTACCACAATGTGTGGCACAGATACCAGATACATCCACCTATCTCATTCTATTCGTAAATATCTCTGACTCATCGTCGTAAGCCTGGAAAAGTTTTTGGTGCATTTCGTATGCCAAAGGATTTTTGTTTATGGTTTACAGTAACGCCCCAGGCTGCATTGAGGTATCATCAGCCCATAATTCGTTGGATTCGGCTCACAAAAGACTGGCAGAAATAGGAGAAAATGAAGGGGAGGGGAAGCTGGAATAGGCCTCTAAACAAAGCAAAAACGATAGCCCAAAAACAATGTCAGCGTGCGGAATTTTAATGATTGCAGATATTTTAATGCGACGCCGAGCAAAATGCATTGTTCTCAAGCAGCTTACAAAGTGTTTATCTGTATATCTGTGTATCTTTGTAACTGTATGTAAATTTGTATCTTTTGAGTTTTTGACGCTGCAACGTCAGCAGCACATGGCGCCCCTGGGGCGATTTTAAAGTGTCGCATCTGCAATTGGAGTATCTTTAGCGATTACTGAAAGAACACTACAAATAGAAGAGTGGCACCTGAGAGCAGCTAAAATCAACAACAACAAGAGCTACGAAATAAAAACAGCAGCAGCATTCTTCTTACCAAATTGCTGTACTTTGTAACTCCTTTTGGCCAAATAAATTATGATTGATTGACTTTCGCAATCATTATTATTGTTTGCCCGTTTTGCCAACGTTTAGTTTAAAGTAATTAACACACGCACACACACAAAAACACACACATCATAGACTTAGACCTGGAGCACCTTACGGTTCATTCAACTCTTCTTCGGCTTGTGACTTAAGTACAACCCATTGTGCTCCATGTGCCAAGCTGGCGACCGAAAAATCTCGGCGTTACTACATTGGGAAACAGGTCATACTACTTATAGATATATGCAATTTAATCTTTTGTTAACCATTGCTTTTTAGTGATATTTAGATTTATAGCAACTTACTTATTAGACCCAGTACTTTAAAAAAGTACAAATGGGTCTATTAAGTTTGTGCAAAAAAAAATGTGCGTAACAGGCAGAAGGAGGCGTGGCAGACCCCATAAAGTATATATATTCTTGATCAGCATCAACAGCCGAGTCGATATAGCCATGTCCGTCTGTCCGTCTGTCTGTCCCTTTTTTGAACACCTATATCTCAGAGACTATAAGAGCTAGAGCCACCAAATTTGGCATGAAGGTTCATCTGTATATCGCATTGATGAAGTTTGTTTTAGAATTTTGCCACGCCCCCTCCGCCCCTGTAAATTTGAAACAAAATTTCAAAGTCGAATAACGAAAGCACCTTTAATGCTAGCGATATGATTTTTTTCACACATGATAAACTTTATAGTCCAATCCTGTCCTGAAAGTTTTATCCGGATCGGATAATAAACGGATAGTATACGGCTGATCGAAATTTCGAAAATATGAACACCTAGATCTCAGAGACTATAACAGCTAGAGATATCAAATTTGGTATCTAGGTTCATATATATCTCCCATTGATCAAGCTTGTTTTAGATTTTTGCCACGCCCCCCTCCGCCCCCGGAAACTAAAATACAAAATTTCGAAGTCGAATTAAAGAAGCCCCTTTAATGTTAGCGCCTTGATTGTTGGTACATATAATATGCACTATGATCCAAACCAGTCCAGAAAATTCATTCCAATCGGATGATAAACACGGAAGTTATTCAACTAACAATGTTAAAGGCAAAAGGAAGAAGAAGAGACGTTAGCGACCTCTGTGTTTATTAACTTCGTAGTGGCGCCATCTATTGTTTGGTACGCATTATTGAAGAACAATCAATAGTGAACGGTTTGCACTCAAAAAGTACTGGGTCTCCTACTCTCGAGCTTGCTCCACTGTAGCTTACTGTATTTTTAGTAATTTTGCAACATTCTGTTGACTCTCTGCAAAATATATTTTATTTCTATTATCTCTTAAATATACAACCTTTTCCCTTATATATTTATACCGACCCACATCTCGCTATGCTGTGTAGAGTTGTGGAGACAAAATTAGGATTATTTTATATCATACATACATAATTCTTTCTATTTTTAGACCCAGTACTTTAAAAAAGTACAAATGGGTCTATTAAGTTTGTGCAAAAAAAAATGTGCGTAACAGGCAGAAGGAGGCGTGGCAGACCCCATAAAGTATATATATTCATGATCAGCATCAACAGCCGAGTCGATATAGCCATGTCTGTCTGTCTGTCCGTCTGTCACTTTTTTGAACCCCTATATCTCAGAGACTATAAGAGCTAGAGCTACCAAATTTGGCATGTACGTTCATCTGTATCTTGCATTAAACGAGTTTGTTTTCGATTTTTGCCACGCCCCCCTCCGCCCCCGTAAATTTGAAACAAAATTTCAAAGTCGAATAACGAAAGCACCTTTAATGCTAGCGATATGATTTTTATCACACATAATAAACTTTATAGTCCAATCCTGTCCTAAAAGTATTATCCGGATCAGATAATAAACGGATAGTATACGGCTGATCGAAGTTTCGAAAATATGAACACCTAGATCTCAGAGACTATAACAGCTAGAGACATCAAATTTGGTATGTAGGTTCATATGTATCTCCCATTGATCAAGTTTGTTTTAGATTTTTGCCACGCCCCCCTCCGCCCCCGGAAACTAAAATACAAAATTTTGAAGTCGAATTAAAGAAGCCCCTTTAATGTTAGCACCTTGATTGTTGGTACATAGAATATACACTATGATCCAAACCAGTCCAGAAAATTTCATTCCAATCGGATGATAAGCACGGAAGTTATTCAACTAACAATGTTACAGGCAAAAGGAAGAAGAAGAGACGCTAGTGACCTCTGTGTTTATTAACTTCGTAGTGGCGCCATCTATTGTTTGGTACGCATTATTGAAGAACAATCAATAGTGAATGCTTTGCACTCAAAAAGTACTGGGTCTCCTACTGTCGAGCTTGCTCCACTGTAGCTTACTGCATTTTTGTGTCTCGAAATGTGTAACGCATTGAAGGAAGCCTCACAGACCCCATAAAGTATACATATTTTTGATCAGGGCGACGAGCTGAGTCGATATAGCCATGTCCGTCTGTCCGTCTGACCGTCTGTCCGTCTGTTTCTATGCAAACTAGTCTCTCTCAGTTTTGAAGCTATCTTGATGAAACTTGGTACAGATCCGTCCTTTTGCTGCACGCAGTACATATGTCGGAACCGGCCGGATCGGATAGCTATATCATATAGCTGCCATAGGAACGATCGGTTGGAAATAAACATTTAGTATGAAAAACTTTTTTGTTTCTCAAGATATCTCAACCAAATATACACATTGTGTGTCTAATAAAGTTTTAAACAGGCTGACCAAATTTGGTGTAAATCGGACTACTATATCATATTGCTGCCATAGGAACGATCAGTTCGAAAACAACATTTAGTATGAAAAACTTTTTTGTTTCTCAAGATATCTCAACCAAATATACACATTGTGTGTTTGATTAAGTTTTAAACAGGCTGACCAAATTTGGTGTAAATCGGACTACTATATCATATTGCTGCCATAGGAACGATCAGTTCGAAAACAACATTTAGTATGAAAAACTTTTTTGTTTCTCAAAATATCTCAACCAAATATACACATTGTGTGTTTGAATAAGTTTTAAACAGGCTGACCAAATTTGGTTTAAATCGGACTTCTATATCTTATAGCTGCCATAGGAACGATCGGTTCAAAATTAACATTTAACAAATTTTGTAAAAAATCTTTCGGCTTATTACACAGGGCACTGCAAGGGTATCCAAACTTTGGCGCGCCAAAGTTAGCTTGCGCTATATTTTTTTTTAAATCGGTAAAAAAAGGTTTACGATGTCAGATCCTTGAAATTATTCCCCACAATTTGACTTTATTCGACTAAACTATGATAACAATAACAATTAATATAATAAGTATTATTTACATATTTAACAATTTTTGTTTAAATTTTACCGGATTCTTCCAATGGCAGCAATATGATAAGGTTGTCTGATTCTGACCAAATCTGTTCAGTATATAACTGAAGGTCTAAAATACACAATCTGTAAATTTGGTTAGGTAACTGCAAAACGTAGTCTTATTGCGCGATAAATTTGTCTCAGCCAGTGATTCGAGCCGAAACTGTTAAACGGCACTAGCCGATTGAAATTTGTAATCGTAAATGGAACTGTAACCGAAACAAAACTTCTTTTTGCACCGAAACTGAAAAACCAAAATTCTGTAAACCGATATAACCGGCTAGTAACCGATTCATGTTTCGACTTAAAAGACTTAAAAAGATTTTAAATATTTACTTGAGTGTAACTTAACATGAAAAGAGCGTATGTATATTAATTCTGTAAGTGTATGCACTCATAAACATTATAGATTTTTTCTAAGCAATCATAAGTTTTTAATTAAAATTTTAAAAACTGTTTGTTAAATATTTATTGTTTTGCTTGTGCTTAACCTTGATCGAACTGAACTGCAATATGAAAAGATAAAACATTTCTAGGATTTTTACACTCGTATGTTTGTCAACATAAATCATCCCGTTATTACGAAACCGAAACTTAGGAAAAACCTTTAACCGTTACGAAACCGATATAACAAAATTTTCCCAACCGTTAACCGATAGGCAAAGTATGGCCATAACCGAAACAGTAACTGAAATTCGAAATAAATTCAAGTCAAATTAAATATTACTCAATTTACCGGAAAGGTGGTACTGTCTTAAATAATGTTTATATATGTACACACATAACATCTTATATCATGATGCGAAAAAAATAAAAATTTTATCCAAAAGTTTTAAAATATGAACTCGAAAACTAATTATGCTTTCGATTGATATCAAGTTTTTTTCGTCTTAAATGTGTTTACTTCCACAGCACTTTCTTCAATAACAATATTTACATATTTACACTAACGATTGGCCGAAACGGGCCAAATAAAAAAATATTACTGTTTTTGAGTTTACTCCATTTTTGGTAAATATTTTTAAACTGACTACTGCTTTATATAACACAAAATGTATGCAAATGTAAATGTAACCGCTATAGAACATTATCGATTAAACATTACAAACACAACTGTACTTGAACTATATGATCGACACCATTTAGAGACCGAATTGAGGTAGAGGCACTTAATTCGCTGTTAATTTGTACGATAGAAAAGGCCAATTCACACACATGCACACCTATGTACATATGCATATGTATGTATGTATGTATAAACAGACCCACGACGAATGTATGGCGAGTACTTTGTGGATTATGGATATCTGGCGAATATCTTTCCAGTCTCTGGCCAACTTATTTTACATAATACGCTCATGTACATACATACATATGTACAATGTGCATACATACATTTATATATGTATGTAAATAGGGAGCTTACACCTAGTTGTTTCTATTTGCGTGTTAGAAAAAAAAATTTTAATCATAATTAAATTCATGGTTCGTGTATCAAGGCAGCGAGTCTTATGAGCGCAAATCAAAAGCTGACTCTTCTCTTTACTCTTTGCTCTTTCATTGCTTAAGTTGTTTACGGTTCGTCTCTCTCTCTCTCTCTCTCCCTCTCACTCTTTGCGTGTACATGCGATGTGCTCCGCAAGGTGAGCGTCAGCGACAACGCTTCGCGTCGAATTCGTCTTCAACTTTCGGCGAACAATTACGTACATATGTATGAGTGTATTTTTGACTATCTCGATCATTTCTATTGCTCACACAAAAACAAACAGAGTAAGAGAGAGAGAGAGAGAAAGAGGTATCTGCTTATGTAGGCAGCGTCAGGTTGTTGTCGTTATATTAGTGTAGGTAGAGTTAGGTAGACAGCTGCTACGGTGTGTGAGTGTGCCTATGTGTGTTGGTCTTAATTGCGCCTCCGTTGGCTGATTGCTCGTTTACACCAGCATAATTCCATCCAATCTAATGCCGAGGCGTAATTTTACTTTGACGAAAGCGCCACCCACTTTCTATTTCCCTTGTAGAAACGGATACTTGAACATTCTTGTACATTCCAGTACAAGCTTGTACATTTTCACATATATTTTTTTTGTAATTTCATAACCATGTTTCTATTTTTCACATTGATATCTCTGACTGTCGCACCGGAACTGAAAGCTCTCAATGTTCCATGTACTTTTTTTTACTACATTTGAGGCATTAATAACTCATACTCATCCCTCTATCTCTACTCCCACCCTTGCAACCAGCTCTAGCATCGTTGTTTCTGTAAACCGCCTTCACTTTCTTGGGAGCAGAGAGGAAACTTTCGAATGATAAATGAAATGTCATTTGCCGGTCGTGCTTTTCAGCTCGTATACACATTCTAACAGATCGGAAGATCTTCATCTTTATACGGTCTTCCTATGCTACAGCTAATCTTCGTGTTCTCTACCAAATTTAGAATTCATTTTATATTTGAAACGGAATTTGAACTGATAACTTTATATTCCAGTGCTTTTTAGTTTCGTAAATATACTTTTAAATCTTTTTATACCCTGTGGGGTTTAATTAAGTTTGTTACAAAAAAAAGTATGTAACACGCAGAAAGAGGCGTGGCAGACCCAATAAAGTATGTTTATTCTTGACCAGCATCAGAAGCCAAGTCGACATAGCCATGTCCGTATTTCTGTCTGTCCATATGAACGAAAGGAACTCAGAAATGGTATGACCTAGGGACACCAATTTTGGTATGAAGACTTCTTATATAATATTTGCACGCAGATTAAGTTTATTTTAAATTTTGAATGTCACCCCCTCCCTGCACCAATAAATCGAGAAAAAAACGATACAACTAAACTAACTTTACAGCTACAGACTTGAGGTTTGGCACTTGTGATGATTAGAAGGGTTCGAACCGATCGGTAGTTTCAAATTCCCTTCCCCTTCTCCCACAAAATTTGATCGCAATCGGATAATAAACACGGAAGATATTCGAAGACAATTATTCCATACAGTGAAGTTAATGTTTTGTGCGTGCGTGTCTATGTGTTTTAAGATGCTTGCATACATTTGTATACATTAATAGATCAGGTGATTTCTGATTGCATGCATATGGAATTCAATATCGTCTCTTACTTCCGCAGGGTATTTTACATCTAAGAAAAAAATTCAATCTCAAGTAAAGTAAATTAGAGAAACAATTTCTCTATCAAATTGTCAGCTAATTTTGTTATCTTAACTTTAAAATTTATCGTCCACAATTCTGGGATGTGGATCAAAAAATATGCACATACCTAAAAGAAAATCTAGCTAGATTATAAGACGATATTATATAAGAGGAATCAGAAGTTGATGAATGTATGCAGTTTTGAGAAAAAAGTGATTTGAAATATTGCGTTTTTGAACAGGTCTTTCTTGTTATTGCGAATAGTAAGGAAACATTTGGCAATTAATGTCCTATTTTCAAAGTCTATTTTACGACTGAAGTAACAAGCTGTTATATATACATATATTGCGCTAAAATGTTTAGAATCAGTAATCGCTCCTTTAATTGTGATTGATCAGAAATTAGTAACTGTCCTTTTATACAAATCTTCACTTTAACTTTTTGTCAAATTCGTCTTTAAAAAATGCCCAAAAATATCTATATTCTTCGTTCGTAGAAAGCTTTTTTGGACAATAAATTTTTTGTGATGCCAATAAATACAATTTTAGGGCTTTTGATTTTGATTTTAGGGCTTTTCATTTTGAAAGATTTTCTGCTATATGTAAAAAAAAACCAATACACAGGTCTGCTAATACCTTCATTCAACTATAAAATTAACATGTCATAGTTCATGCGTTTGGTTTATTATACAATTCTATTTTGCAGATATAACAGATATATGATATCCAATCTGGATTATTTGTTTGCTGAACTTCGAACTTTAAGCAACTTTCAACCTCGGAGAACTATATTACTTAAAGATCTTTTCGATTTATCCTATGATATATTTGGTTGAATCTAGACTATTTTCACATAGGATCGAAAATTACCTTTTGAAAGCTTAAAATACTTTAAAACAGTACTAGAATCCCCTATCCGAGAAATTGAACCCTGTTAAGCGAATCGAATCGTACTCAAAGTATCTCTGGATCATGATATTTCGATATACATAGATACAGTTGCAGCTGACAACAATTGTGCTACTTTAGAATAGAATTCAAGCTATTTTCGCTGCCTCTGCTGTGGCAGTTGCAGGAAGTCATTAAGCTCATGAGGTGGCATAAATAAAGTTTTCCAAACCGCCTGGGTTGGGTCCTCCCCTAAAAAGCTGGAAGGTGACAGGCCGGCGTAACATTATTAAACGCGACAAAACAAAATAAAATTTACTCGAAAGAAACAACAACATGAAATTGTCGACAGTGCTGTGGCGGCTATAAAGGCGTTGTTGCAACCGTGGCACGTTGCAGGCTAAACGCTCCCCTCAGTCACACTCCCCCTCTTTTTCTCTCTCTCGCTCTCTCTCTCTCTTTTTCCCTCTCTCTCGCTTTCTATCCATTCAAATGGACAACGATCGCATGCAGCGGCTAATGTATCTAATAGATACACGACGGCATGTCAAATGCTACCAACTGAGTATAAATGAAGTGGGGAGTGGGGAGTGTGGAATGGGTAGTGGGGAAGGGGAGGCGGTGGCGGTGGCAAGAAACGATCGGTCTGATGCTGCATGCAGCCTGGCAACGTGAGTTCCTAATTAACATTGGGATTGTAGTACACGTTTAATTTATATCTTATTGATGCTGGCGACATTTGTATTTATTTTTACCAGATGCTTTCCCTCTCTATCTATCACCATTTCGATAGGGCCCAATAGGTACTTCCCAAAGACTCACTGTCATATTATTGCAAGACGTGTGTGTGTTTGTGTGTGTGTATGTCGGATGTGTGTGAGTGGAATTTTATTTTTATAAAAATTGTGGAAAGCTCGAAAATTTATATGAAATACGTAGGTATCTCACATAGTGTATCTCTATCTGTAGTTATTGTTGTTGATGTTATTTCGGCTATAATTATTGTAGATATTTGTTGCTTTTTGTTCATTTCACGCGTATGTTTGTTGTTGTTCTTGTCATTTTTTATCTATACTCTAATTAAAATATTCGTGTGTTTGCCTTTATTTGCTTCGCTTTGCTTTTTATATTTTTATAGCATGAAAAAAATCGACAACAAAAATCAAGAAACAAATTTAAAAATCTTACTCGTACACAGGCATTTAATTTTGTTGTTTCTGTATTTTTGTTTTTGTTTCAATTCTTAAAAACATCCACTTTGAGAACGTGGGAGGTTTAATTTTAATTCTCAAAATTTCTTCAAGTTTTCTAAAATTATTATAATTGTTAAAGTGCAAAGTATCGATAGTTTTTAATTTGACATTTTAGGGAATTTGTTTTAATATATTGGAGAAAAATTTAAATGTTATCTTTAGGATACGTTCATACATAAAGAAGCTTAGAAAATCTTAGGTTAATTGCTATTTATTTTGGTTTAACTCTGCAAAAATGTGTGTTAATTATTTATAAACCATGTGAGCTTAAAAATACTACTTTTATTTTAAAAGACACGCTTAAAATGACTATGTAGTTTATGCGTTAGTTTATGTTCTATTCGGAGTGCTATCGCTAACCATATATAAAATGAAGTTCATCCTTTATTAGACCTTACATTCCCGTTATCCCGTGTACTAACTGAGGATAGAGATATTCTTTTCTTTGACTCTTGGTTTTTCATTTTAATAACATATCGTCGAATATAATATGATGGGAACACCTTCTGAATAGACATGTGTACACATGTATGTATGTTTGTACATATATTGTCCACTTGTTTTATTTATAAACATTTAGATCGTTTATTAGTACCCATCTCTGTGATTATAAATTTATTTAAAATACTTATGCTAATTTTGTGTATTTTGATGACGCAACTGTCTGTCTTATTAATTATACTTAGTTAATATTTGTTTATCCTTGAAAACTTTTGATTTCATTATGAATCTATGTGAGTAGATAGAAACAGATCTTAAGATAAAGGTGCGAATTTGGGTACGAGCACACCCTAAATTACAGCGTGTACAGTTCTCACGCTTTCAATTATTTTCATCCAGATACTAATTATCTAATATATCTTCAAGCATAACACAAGAAACATGTGTACTCAATGTTAATCTAAAATATGTATACAAGTATTACTAAAAAATCAAAATCATCTACAAGACCTGCAAATGCAGATGTTTTGGTACATTATTTTTGTACCTTTTTGCTTATCAAGTGTATCAAGCATCGAACATCAAACATGTTTGAAACTCTTGTGCGAAGCCAAGTGAACAGTGCATTAACAGCGTGTTTACAGTGTCAACATTTGTTTAGCTATGGACAGACAGTTGTATTTAAATATCTGAAATTCTGTATTAACATGTTTTCATTAATTTAAGGTTTGAAATTCTATAATGATTGCCTGTTGAGTTGTCAAATCAATTTTTATAAATCTTGCTTGTACTTCCAGGGTTACACATTTTTTGTTGACCTTTTAAGAAGAGAGCTCTCATAAACATTCTGTCCATTTCATATAACAGACATCTGAAATTAAAATTAAAAAAATGTTGAATTGATTTCTATTTAGGTTCTTATTTATTTACACCCTAGTATTAATCTCTTTCTCTAATTAAAATCACAGCAATTAACATTTTGCGATAGGTTCGACAAACATCAGTGTTAAACATCTCTGGGCAGTCTTGTGTGGTTGCAACTAGTTTCTGTTGGACGTGCAACATTTCGGCCTGGCATTACGATTTGAGGCGGACGTTCGTAACAACCGAACGTTGCGTTCGTTCCAACAAGCCGAAGCAAGTCCAACAAGACGACGCAAGAGCAAGTAAAAAAATTACGCGGGCGTTCTCAGTACATTTCCAGCAATCAGACGGGCAGCAGGTGTCGTGGTTCAAGTGCGGCTAATCTAAAATTTGTCTTATTTGTGTTTTGTTTTGGTTTATTGGCCAAGTCCGAAATTCGCTTGCAATTGGATAATCATTTCAATTACAATTGCAATTATAATTGCACTTACAATTTCAATACGCGAACAGCAAGGAACGAATGAATAGTGATGAAAATGCAAATGCAAATGCATTGAATGAATTAATCAAATAATAAACAGAGTTTAAGTGAAAAATTTAATTGCAATTTGTTGCCTAATGCAAACGAAAACAATAATAAAAATAAACAACAACTAAAATCAGTGACAATTTGCCTCCTGCGGCTAGGCAAAAACAACAACAACAATAACAATAGCGACAGAAAAAACAAACAAACACACATGCACAATGGCAGCGGCAAATTGGCATAAATAAATAAAAATCAGTGTTGTTTTTGCTTTTTTACAACCCGATTTTTATGAATGAATGTAGCAGCAGCAGCAGACGGCGATGACGGCGACGTCGCGTGCACAGGAGCGCAGCAGTAGCTCCACCCGCACCTTGTTGGCTTTTAACATAACCTAGAGAGGCGCCTTTGCTGCGGCCCTGAGAAAAAAAAAACGGTTTATATATGTGGCGAATTCGATAGCGATTTTCGATTACGAATTTGATTCCCCTTTGCGAGCCGCCTTGGTGACACATCACGCTCAGCGCTTGTCATTGTTGTTGTCATCGCTCAAGCTCAAGCGCACAAAAACACAAACAATCACACTTGCAGTGACAACAATTGTCGCTGTTGCAAAATTAATAACGGAAGTTGTGCATTTTATTAATAAAAGCGAAATTCACACAAAACGCAGCTACAAATGCAGCAAAAAAAAATCACAACTAAATCACAGTGTATAGAAAATGCACAAAGCGTCACCTGGTGCTGGTTCTTCTTCTTCTTTAGTTACTGTTTTTTGTTTTGTAACTGTTGTTGTTATTGTTGTTGTTTTGTATACACACACTGCATTGTGGGGCCCTCATTGATTTTGATTGTCTTCGTTTTTACAGCTTTTGCAGTTCTGCAGTGTTTTGTGCATCTCCCTCAGCGAAAAGCCAGCAAATTAACTAAAATCTAAATTCTAAATCGAAAAAAAATCCCTGAAAATACATAAACAAACACACACACACAAATTAAATCGCACGCGTTTCAAAAGTTTACAAAAGTTTTGTAATTGTGTCATTAAAATTGAATACCAAATTGACCATAAGACCGTAAAGTGACCCAAAGGTCAAAAGCGCCTAATCTGTATTTACTATCCTCAAAAAGGATTCATATAGTTGTATTATCCCAATTAGGAGCCACGAGATCTCAAGATATCTCAGAAAACAAAATATAAATAAGGCATTGGTAAGTTTATAAAACTAAAATTATTCTTCTACTTTAAACTTGGTATCAAAAATTATATTTCGATGGAGGTGAATTATTATTAAATAGAATTCTATTAAAATTATAGTTAGGGTTTTTCTTTTAAAAGTAACAATCCTTGGAGCTGAAAAATATTTTTTTTCCACAAATCTTTCAAAATTATCTTAATATTAAAAATTTTAAGTTATTCAAATTTCTTGATTATATCAAGACTTCTTTAATCCCTGTTGTGATTGTTTTAAAAGAAATTTTTCAATTGCAATCTTTTCGCACCGGCTTGATTTTATCAAATGGCTTTAAATTTAGTTGCATAGTTTGGATATTGTTTTACAAAATGTTTCGAATATAATTATTGTTGTCCTTGCACTTGTCGACAGATAGAAAGATTCATTAATCAAAAATCAGCAGATTTCATATTTATAGATCGTTTCAATTTCGAGCCCAAAACAACTGACAGTAGTCAAGTACAGACTTAGGTATGTCGATATGTACAATGTACATATTTTTAGAGAATAATGGTAATGGCAGATAATGAATAGACGAACGATTTTTATATATGGATGGATGGTTGAATGGATAGATGGATAGATGCTGCGTAAGTGTAGTTTTCTCGCCCCGGCTAATGTTGTTTTATTTTTTTCTTGTTGGCTAACAAAAGCAAATACAAACATAGAGAAAGACGAAAATGTTAAAGAATGCAGAGAGGAGGCGAACAATTAACGCGTTGCTGTAATTACAGCGACTGCTAAAACAAAAAAATAAAACGGGGAAAAAGCAATAATGTTTGGGAACACACAAGTTACCAAAAATTAATAATCAATAACCCGCTAAAAGGCAGCAGCCAAGTCGCCAGAGGAGCGAGTGACTGAAGACAGAAAGAGAGAAACAGGCTGGAGATTTGTAGACGGAGGTAATTTTATCGGGCGTTTAACGTGAAAATTTTTAAGCGAATTTCAATCCGCAGACTAGAGGTTTTAGGGGGCATAGAGAAGCGGCCTGAAGGCTGGTTTTAGGGGCGTCGCACTTTATGTTGTAAGACGGTGATCGGTTTTCGGTTAATTACGCTTCAAAGTCAAAGTTCAGTTTTGGGGCCTTAGCTTGGCTAATTATGTACATGAAAACAAGTGATTTCCGTGTGCGCTGGAGACCCAGAGGCAAGTCCGTAGTGCTTGCCGCATGCCGCATTGTAATTTGCAACTCACCAACTTGCGTAGCTAATTAGCTAGAGAATTGAGGAGAAGAATTGAAACATTGCTTCATTTCTTTCTATGGTAATATTGATTTTGCAGTAAAGCATAGAAAGGGGGAGGCAAGTAAGAGTTGACCTATGACTGGCGCCTCACTCGCTCTCTCTCTCTCTCTCTCGCTCTATCTCTCTCTCTCTCTCTCTCTCTCTCTCTCTCTCTCTCTCTCCCTCTCTCTGTTTCTTCGCCTCAAAACAATTTATCATTAAAAAAAATAATAATATAAAAGTTTATTTTTTGACTGTGATTCCCCCCTGCTGCGGTCAAGGACTGCGGGAGTGGGGCACATTCGTCGCCGTTCTAGATAAATAAGCATTCTTAATTATCCCCTTTTTGACTGAACACAAAATAAATGTTATAAACAATGGAAAAACCGCGCACTTAATGCGTTTTCTGTTTCAACAACAAGAACAATAACTAGCGAAAAAGTATTTTTCTTCATATTATT
Source organism: Drosophila neotestacea (assembly GCA_035044365.1). Classification (NCBI taxonomy): domain Eukaryota; kingdom Metazoa; phylum Arthropoda; class Insecta; order Diptera; family Drosophilidae; genus Drosophila; species Drosophila neotestacea. Next base: position 149,340 of record JAWNMD010000654.1, read on the forward strand.
CATTATTTCATTTCATTTTGCTTTTTTTTCGGCCAACAAAAAGAAAGAAAATGTTTTTATTGCCCGCGAAAAAGGGTACAAAATGGGCCGACGACTTCTTTGTCGTCCTCGTCGTTAGCCATTAGCTCCCTCCCTTTTTCCCTTGTCTCCTTGCCGTAAAACAGCTCATAAAGCGTCTCAAACTTATGAAAAATTCAAAGTGCCGGCCAAAAAGTGGCCACAAGTGAGTCTCCGGCTTTTGGACCATTGGCAAAATTCTTCCAGTGCCGTCGGTAAATAAGATTTGAAATCGCCTGACAGCTCAATGACTTTTCCTTTTTACCTCCTTTCTTCATTTTCCTTTCCTCCTGCTCTCAAATGTGTAACTGTAGTTTTGAGCTCGTCGAAAAAGAAAAGGGACAAATTTGTACTTCAATTGTTTTCTTAGCGGCGCCTAAGTTACGCTCATGACTTGGCTAAAATTGTTCCTCAACTGTCGGTTACCTCAACAAACAAATCCCAAAATCTGACTTGAAAATTGTGAAATGCACTTTTTGTGTCATATGAAACACAAAACATCAAAAGATTTTTTTAAAAGTCTTGTGTTTCGGCCTCAAAGTGCATGATTTGCTAGTTTTCTTTGTTGAGATCATATTGCCATTTTATGTTCCTAGTTAATCCATGCCTGCCTTGCAATAACAAGTATGTACTTGATTTAATCTAATTATATAAATAACTTAAGATATTTAATTAGTTTGGTTATCCTTGCAAAGCCTTGGATCAAGGGAAATTTTTAAATTCATATTAATGTTCATATTTTTAATATTATTTCTTCATTTATTGAAAAAATTAATCTTTATAAACTATAGTTAAGCTTTTTTTGTAAATTTATGATAAGCTACAGTATTCATCCTTTCATAAAGTTAAGCAATGCAAAATCATATTGGGTTTATTGAATTTTGGTTCCTTTTGCTTTAATTCAGTTGAATCTTTTAATTATAAATCCTATCTGGAATATTCTGCTTTAATAGATCTTTATGTTTTCTTATCCTAGATAAAAGTACATCATTTCAATAAATTAAATTATGAGAGATCATACTGAGCTAATTAAAGTTTAATTCACTTTGTTTAATCTCGTCCTAGATTTAAGTTCTTCTTTTCTATAAATTAATTATTACAAGGATATATTGAGTTGATTACATTTTAATCCATTCTATTTTTGTTATAATACCTATCTGGAAGATCTTTCTATGTTGGAACTGTAGAAAATACATTACTTAGACTTAAGTTTATCCAATTACTATTCTATAGTTATTTAATAACATACATACATAGTAATTGATGAAATGGGCTTTATATTATTAACAATTAAGTTAAGAAGACTCGACAATTTGAAACCATTTTACAATCCGTGACAAAATTATTTTTCTTTGCTAGGACATAATAAAGGATTTCAAACAGATTTATCGGTTGACAGTTCTTCACACACATATCTATGCGTGTATGTACATATATACTTTTTTCCATGAGGAAGAAATGACATAATCACATGAAAAGCTTTATTTATATACAACATACCTACATATATAAATGGGGAACAAACTAACAAAAATTTTCTAAACTAGCATCCGTAAAAGGTTTTTTTCTGCCTATAATAGCCCTGCCCACACCCCTTTGCTCATCAATACGCCCACCAAACTAAACCCACGACCTAAAAAGCAAATCGCCTTTTTTATGTGTGTGTGTGTGAGCATGTGTGCAGCTATTGTCAAATGCAATTTTCTAACGCAGTCGCACTTTCAACGTTGACAAAGACGATGGCAACGGCGACGTCGACGACAGCGTCAACAGCAGCAGTGGCAGTAGCAGCAACAATTGCAGTTTTAAGTGAAAATGAAACACATAACACAAAAGCAACAACAACAACAATGACATCGGCAGCAGTGGACAACAACAATAAAAGCCTAAAACCTAATAAAAATTCAAATTAACATTTGAAAGAGCGAAAAGGCGAACAAATGTGCAAGCGAGAACGTGAAGTGGGTGCTGCTAAAACTAGCGAGTGCGAGCGAGAGAGAAAAAAAAGAAAAATATTGCGAGCGAGAGAGAGAGTGAGAAAGAGAGAGCGAAGCGTACATGAATGCGACAGACAGAGCCGAAAGCTTATGAAATTCTATTAATTTTTGAACAAAACTGCATGTAATGTCTGTTTTTCCCCTCCTTGATTCCCCCGCTTTACCCCCTTTGAACTATTTGCTGCCGCCTGCAGTTTCCTAATCGTCCCACAAAACAATTCCAAGAAGGGGCGGGGCAGGGCTGTTGTCCGATTTTGTTTTTGTTTGCGTATTTTGTTGCAATTTGTTATTGTTGTGTGTACGATTGCGATTCGTTTGCTGTTGTTGTTGCAGTGTAGACTGCAGACACTCGCATAATAATGCAATTTGCCAGCTGCCCATCTGTCTGTGCCCCATTCCCCTTCACCCCTTCCACATCAAAAATATCTTACTCCACACACACACACACAGAGACACAGTACGGCGTCACGCGCCAAAAAGACTGCACAACCAACGACGGCGCACTATGGGAACTTTAACGATTTTTGTGGGTTTATTATTTCCCCAAGTAAGCAAAATTCAAAAAAGTGAATGCAATTACATACCTTAAGTCAAATTGTTATATAACAGAAATGTTAATATAAGAGTTGAGTCTATAATATAAATACAAAAATCTTTATAAAGTATAATAATTAAAAGATGTATTTAAGATTTCAGTGAAATTTTGGGAAAATATATACTTTTATTCTGACGATCGTTTTATGTGAATCACTTATGTGTTAATAGGATGATTACACATAAAATCTGTAAGTTTTACATTTGTTTTGTTATGCCAAAATAATCTAGACTCGTTCTTGAGTTATAAAATAAAGTCACAAAAATCGAAAGAAAAAAAAATACCATAGTGCGCCGTCAACTACATGTACGCACACACAAATATACACAGACAGTGCACAGTGGTCTCTCCCATATTACAACATTAAACAAACTTAAGTCTTAACTTTCGCAAAATAACTAACAGGTTCATCTTAAGTGTGAATAAAGATGCAACCACAAACATTTATTTCTTATTTAAATCTTTTAATTGAAGCGTCCCCGTCAGCCACTCCTATACCATGAAATAGTTCCATTGCAACATAAAATTTATTTCGTTTATTTTAAAATCAGTCCAAATATAAAATTGTATTTAATTTGAATTTGAATTTAAGTATGTAGGTTTTAGCATTGCGTTTCGGATAACAACTCTTTGCAGAGATCGTTTTTAATGGAAAAAGGACTCGTTGAAGTTATTTACAATAACCAAGTGGTCGTGGTTTAGTTATTAATATTATTTATTTTGTATATCCTGTAGCGTATTTTTGTTTAAAATACAAAGACTTGCAGCGAGACTTTTTAACTTATGCATATATCTGAACATATAGTTTATTATTATTACACCAGTTTACAGCCACTTTTTCACTTGACCCAAAGTATTTTTCCCATATAGATTTTGACCTCCTAAACATGAAAAAGTATCTTAAAAATTTTTCTATGGAGTAGTTTTTGAGATATTATTTTTTTAAATTTTTTCATAGGTGACTCAGTTTTTTCAAGTATAAATCGTAAACGTTTCAACTAAAGGTAATGAAATTTTCTAAAACTTTTTCATTCAAAGTTTTGAAATCAGCTCGATCTTCATAATGTTAGAGCCTCTTAAAGTTGAAAAATTCAATTTTTTTGCGAAAAAAACACAAAAAGGGGTACAAACAAAAATTCATAAAGTATATTTAACGCAAAAATAAAAATAGAATAATGATGCAGACATAGAGCTTGAACTTTCCCAAGTAAAACAAGTCATCGTTCATAGAAATCGGTGGATTAACTTTTGAGTAATACGAATTTTAACGGCAAAACACAAGTTCTCAATTTTTATATTTATCGCTTTTCGTGCGATACTTCAATTAATTCAACACAATTATGTTTCTATATTAAATTAGTTATTATTAATGCTAACAAATTTGTGCTATTTTTTGTATTAATATTTGAATTATTCTAAATATTTCCTCAAGTTTTGACTTATATTTAAAATTAAAATTGTTGAAAAATGTGTTCTCGCTAGGCGTTTCTTTACTTTGTTAATAGATTTAGTTGCATTACTGACAGCTTTTTTTTATAAGTTTACTTCGTTCCCTCTTTACCTCTTTTGGAAGTATATTTTTGGCCGCTCTCACCATAGAACGGACCCACAGTGCAGTGCAACATTACTGCCTGCCACCTGCAGGCTTCATATCTTCTGCCTTCTTCGTTGCCATCTCCTACATCATTTTATTTGCTACGCCCTCTCCCTCTCCCTCTCTCTCTCTCTGTCTTTCTCGCTTTTTCGCTCTTTTGCCTCCACTCATATTCTCATTTGTGATTTTTGTTTTTGTCCTTTTTTTCGCACTGTTTGCCAGTTTTCCACAAAACAGCTGAAAAAAGCACGTGTCATAGTCATTGCTAGCGACGCGTCGCGACGTCAGCGTTGGCAGCGACGTCGACGTCAAAGCCTGTCTGCGTTTTGTTTTCCACTTGCTTCGCTGCTGCTGTTCCTCTTCCTCGTCTCTTTCTCCGTATCCGTATCCGTTATTCCCGTTTCATGGTCGCCAATTCATTTGCTTTGCTCGTTTGCTCGCTATTTTTCACGGCTTTGGCTTTTGCTTTATTTTTTGATTTGATTTTTATGCTTCTGAATTTCCTTTTGATGCTCATTGTTGTTGTTGTTTCGCATGTTGTTAGCAGCAGACAGGACAAAATGGGGAAAACCCTATGATGATAATGGTGGTGATGATGAAGATGACAATGATGTTCTCTTTTAACTTTTTTGTTTACTGTAGCATTTCTTGGGCTTTTCCCTCCCCCAGGTGGCATGTTCCAATAAGAAATGCAATTTCTTTGCCGACTTTTCTACCGTTTACTTTGCACCAGCGAAATTATTGATTCGCTGCCACGTTTTTTGGCTGCACGCCAAGCGCAAAATTGGTTAATTCCAGAAGACAGTAAATCGACTGCAAATATTTCTCAAGATATTCCCTAAATATGTATGTACACTAGGGTTTGCCCTGCTCGCTTCGCTCGCCAACCCCCGGCTCGCTACGCTCGCTGAAATCTCGGGGAAAAATGTTGAGTGAAAATAGGAAACATTTCTCACAGCTATAGCCAGACCTTATGTCATTTCTAATTAGATATCGGGAATTGTAAATTCAATTTTTCCCTATAGTTGGACTTAAGATAATAGTAATAAGTAGTACTTTATATAATATAGAGAATTTACATTTTCGCTGCTCGCTGTTTTAAAGTAAATAACTTTAAATAACTTTATTTAAAAGTATATAAATAAAAAAAAAATAAATAAAATACCGCTCGAACCGGCACTCGAACCCACAACATTTCGATCTCGAGTCTGCTGCTCTTCCATTAAGCCATTGCACCCGCTTGGACTCCAGCAGTTAAACTCGGTATAGATTAGGCTCTGTTCTGAAGCCTTAGAAGAGTGTTTTTTTTTTCATTGCGTAATATGAAAAATCAACAAAAGCGAGAATAAGAGAAAAGGAGGAAGAGATATTTTAGGAAAAGCGAATAATAGGTCCATATGCTGCAAATTGAGTTTGAAAGTCGCAACAACAATGCAAAGCACGTTACTTTATTTAAAAGTATATAAATAAAACAAAATATAAATAAAATACCGCACGAACCGGCACTCGAACCCACAACATTTTGATCTCGCGTCAAAATAACAAAGATCTTCATACAAAGTTTTAATTTGCATCTGGTTGTTCCTATGGCAGCTATATGATATAGTGGTCCGATCTTGATCAAATTTTCTCAGGATGTAGCAGTGAGTAAGAAATACATAATCTGTGAGTTTGGTTGAGATATCTCAAAAAATAACAAAGATCTTCATACAAAGTTTTAATTTGCATCTGGTTGTTCCTATGGCAGCTATATGATATAGTGGTCCGATCTTGACCAAATTTTCTCAGGATGTAGCAGTGAGTAAGAAATACATAATATGTGAGTTTGGTTGAGATATCTCAAAAAATAACAAAGATCTTCATACAAAGTTTTAATTTGCATCTGGTTGTTCCTATGGCAGCTATACTATATGATATAGTGGTCCGATCTTGACCAAATTTTCTCAGGATGTAGCAGTGAGTAAGAAATACATAATCTGTGAGTTTGGTTAAGATAGCTCAAAAAACAAAACAAAATTTCATACTAAGCAATTTTGACCTTTGACCCCCCATTTTAGCCCCTTCCAGTGGGGATATCAAAAAATCCCGTCTTATTGCACGATAATTATGTCTCAGCTATGTTGTGTAAAAATTTCATCTTAATATCTTGAACCGTTTGGCCTACAGCGTGATGACTCAGTCAGTCAGTCAGTCAGTCAGTCAGTCAGTCAGTCAGTCAGTCAGGACAAAGAGTTTTATATATATAGATAGAGAATTTACATTTTCGCTGCTCGTATAATATAGAGAATTTACATTTTCGCTGCTCGCTGTTTTAAAGTAAATAACTTTAAATAACTTTATTTAAAAGTATATAAATAAAAAAAAATAAATAAAATACCGCTCGAACCGGCACTCGAACCCACAACATTTCGATCTCGAGTCTGCTGCTCTTCCATTAAGCCATTGCACCCGCTTGGAACTCGAGCAGTTAAACTCGGTATAGATTAGGCTCTGTTCTGAAGCCTTAGAAGAGTGTTTTTTTTTTTCAATGCGTAATATGAAAAAATCAACAAAAGCGAGAATAAGAGAAAAGGAAGAAATATTTTAGGAAAAGCGAATAATAGGTCCATATGCTGCAAATTGAGTTTGAAAGTCGCAACAACAATGCAAAGCACGTTACTTTATTTAAAAGTATATAAATTAAAAAAATATAAATAAAATACCGCACGAACCGGCACTCGAACCCACAACATTTTGATCTCGCGTCAAAATAACAAAGTCTTCATACAAAGTTTTAATTTGCATCTGGTTGTTCCTATGGCAGCTATATGATATAGTGGTCCGATCTTGACCAAATTTTCTCAGGATGTAGCAGTGAGTAAGAAATACATAATCTGTGAGTTTGGTTGAGATATCTCAAAAAATAACAAAGATCTTCATACAAAGTTTTAATTTGCATCTGGTTGTTCCTATGGCAGCTAAATGATATAGTGGTCCGATCTTGACCAAATTTTCAGGATGTAGCAAGTGAGTAAGAAATACATAATCTGTGAGTTTGGTTAAGATAGCTCAAAAAACAAAACAAAATTTCATACTAAGCAATTTTGACCTTTGACCCCCCATTTTAGCCCCTTCCAGTGGGGATATCAAAAAATCCCGTCTTATTGCACGATAATTATGTCTCAGCTATGTTGTGTAAAAATTTCATCTTAATATCTTGAACCGTTTGGCCTACAGCGTGATGACTCAGTCAGTCAGTCAGTCAGTCAGTCAGTCAGTCAGTCAGTCAGTCAGTCAGTCAGTCAGTCAGTCAGTCAGTCAGGACAAAGAGTTTTATATATATAGATAGAGAATTTACATTTTCGCTGCTCGTATAATATAGAGAATTTACATTTTCGCTGCTCGCTGTTTTAAAGTAAATAACTTTAAATAACTTTATTTAAAAGTATATAAATAAAAAAAAATAAATAAAATACCGCTCGAACCGGCACTCGAACCCACAACATTTCGATCTCGAGTCAAAATAACAAAGTCTTCATACAAAGTTTTAATTTGCATCTGGTTGTTCCCTATGGCAGCTATATGATATAGTGGTCCGATCTTGACCAAATTTTCTCAGGATGTAGCAGTGAGTAAGAAATACATAATCTGTGAGTTTGGTTGAGATATCTCAAAAAATAACAAAGATCTTCATACAAAGTTTTAATTTGCATCTGGTTGTTCCTATGGCAGCTATATGATATAGTGGTCCGATCTTGACCAAATTTTCTCAGGATGTAGCAGTGAGTAAGAAATACATAATCTGTGAGTTTGGTTAAGATAGCTCAAAAAACAAAACAAAATTTCATACTAAGCAATTTTGACCTTGGACCCCCCATTTTAGCCCCTTCCAGTGGGGATATCAAAAAATCCCGTCTTATTGCACGATAATTATGTCTCAGCTATGTTGTGTAAAAATTTCATCTTAATATCTTGAACCGTTTGGCCTACAGCGTGATGACTCAGTCAGTCAGTCAGTCAGTCAGTCAGTCAGTCAGTCAGTCAGTCAGTCAGTCAGTCAGTCAGGACAAAGAGTTTTATATATATAGATAAGTGCATATATACATACATATCTTCTTCATATGTATATCTGTATTTATTATAAACTTTCATATTTGCAGTTATTGCTGATGTTGTTATGGCCATTCAAACATTAGTCAATTGTGCAATCGTTGACTACAGTCAATCGCTCTCTCCTCTCTTCTCTCTCTCTCTCTCTCTCTATCTTACTTTGTCGCGTTCTCTTTCTAGCTCGCTCTCTTTCTGCTGACTCTTAAGTTTTTGCCCAGTTTCCTCAGCTGAGGTTTGTTATTGTTTTCCTTTGCCGCTTTTGCCGGCTTGCGAATTGTTGGAGTAGCAACATGAATGAATGTTCGCATCAAACACTCACACACACACTCTGACTCTCACGCATAGTGTGGTTTCGTGTTGTGTCGCTCTTGCACTTCGTGTTGCTTCAAACGTGTTCGAATTCGCCGCGATAGCGTAGGCGTTCTGCGGGAGAGTGAATGAGAGGCCAAAAGTCATATGTTCATTGGGGCGAGTTCTATTAGAAGCATTGCAACTGAAAAAGAGAATTGTCTAAGGGCAATTGCTTTAACTACCGTCTCCGCCATTCCATTCCAGCGACATCCCCTCTCTTAAGCTTGGCCAGCTTGACCAGAACTTGGTAAGCTGTTCATTAACCGTTAATGCGGCAGATCGTAAATCGAAATGGAAGGTGTGTCATTGCGACTTATAAATAAAATTAAACACGAGCACAAGCGGAAATATTTGCGATTCAAGTGTTGTTTTGTTGTAATGTTATTCTCTTTCCTTTTCTTCTTTGACGTGTTGCTGTTGCTGTTATACTTTGCGTCTCCTTCTACCTCTTTGTTGTTGCTGTAATTAATGGCAAACAATTACAAAAAAAGGAAAAATATAAAAAAGGAGACCCCAACAGACAGCGCATCCAAAGGTGGAATTACAAAATGAAATGTGAAGAGCAAGTTAAAAAGTGAATTACCTGATAAAGGACAAAACGCGATTTGAGGTGTGTTTGCCTCTGGCCAATACAATGCGAATTCCTCTACCACCCCCTCCCCCATTAAAGAACACGACGTGTGCCTTGGACAGGTTAAAAACCAGTGCCCAGCATGAGCCTTCACTGACAGTCACAACTGTCGCACAGTGGGCCAAACACCATAACTGGGATGTAGAAGTAGTTCTAGAAGTATACTATGTATACATATATTTATTAGGATTTAAATTAAATGTATTCTGTTGATAAGGAGCATCAGATATATTTAACATAGTAAAAATTTTGTAACTATTGAAATTAATTTGATATTTAATTGGAACTGTTGATAACAAAAATATACAGAGAGTTTTTATAATTACAACTGGAAAACAATTACATACATACGTACAATATTGAATATATCGAATCATTCTGGAATCTATGTAAATAAATAAAGAAGTAAAACGTATTTCTTATCATTTCCAATTAAATTGATAAAAATGAGAAAGGTGCCTTGAAATTTCCTCTAAGAACCAACCAATGTAACGATTGTAAATCATTATAGATAATATTTTGGTTACCAAACAAAGAACGATATTTATGCATGTTTTTCTCAATTTATAGTAATTCTCGCGTATTTTCCAATTTTTCATTAATTTATAACACAGCGATAAATCCGTTAATGTAAAATTTATCAGTTCCACTGTGCGTTGCCTGTGTAATAGTGGACAGTCTTGTCCAGGTCCAGTGTCCAGTTGACGCGCCTAATTAATTACGCGATTGTATTTGTGACTAACTGCTTGAGGAGCGTTGTTGTTCCCCTCATCCTTCCACACAATTCCCACCGCAACCTTAAGTGTTTTTTTAGCTGGTCACTGGCCGGACAACTCTACTTCCCTCTTATCACCCTCCTCTGTAGCTCCCCAAAACTTGCGCATTGATGAGCAACAAAAAGTTTTGTGGTAATGCAATCGCGGCCTGACTGAGACTTCCTGCGGGAAATGTTTGGGGAAAGAAGGGGAATCGCTGGGGAGAAATTAATACCTACTTAAGCTTAACTGGACAGTTGACTCCGTGAAGTTGTAACTGGAAGGTGATTCACTTGAGACGCCCAAATAAATCGTACCGAGTACTCGAACAAACAACGCATGGAATGAATAGAGTCCGATGGGTTGAGGCCGGATTGTTGGAGTTTGGAGTGGGGATTAACAAGCCGAGTAAGGCAACTGCTGAATATTCAAATGGAGGCAATTATCCTGGCGGTGTGCTGGCCACACAACACGCCCGAAAGGACTTCAAATTATGAAATAGGAAAAATGAGGAAAAAACAAGGAAAAGAAGGTGGACATTTTTATTACCAAAAATTACAATGTGCGATGCAACGCAATATAGCAAAATACCGAAAGGTGTAAGACGCAGGGTAACTGTTAATTGTACCTTAAACTCGCAACACTACACTACACAATACGTTAAGGGCTTTGTGTCGGGGTAAGAGTCTGGGTTCATTCACGGGGTCAACAGCAGCTTTTGTTCTCGGTCAGCGATGGTCATACATGAAGTCGCGACCCGTCGTCAAATAAACACCCTACTAACCCATGGCGACGGGTGGTAACCCCACCTATCCGAGGGGGGAATCAGGAATAAAGGGGTAGAGTGGCTTTTGTTCGTGTATTTCGTTTGGTCATTACGTTTAATTTCATTAGAAATTCATAATTTTAGTTCAGTGTATGTGTGTATGTTTGCTGGGATAGAGCGGCACCTACATATATGGGATGAGGGGGGGTTGTAGGGTGTTGGCTAGTGGGTGCTGTCACTTGTACATGTGTAAATGTGAGCAATAAAAACGAATTTCCCGTTGTTTTTTTGTTGTTTGCCAACCGCTGTGAGTTCTGTTATCCTTTCAGCCCTTTTCTCAAACTTTCTCTTCTTCTTCTGTGCTGTTTGTGGTTGTTGCTAGTTACGATTGTTGTTGTTGGGTCATTATTGTTGTCGTAATTTGTTTATAACGGTATTTATGAAATGGTCACAAGTCAACGCTTTCCAGGCTGTTGCTTTTTCACCCGCAAACCTCCTCAGACAGCCCTACCACACGCACTATCCCCTCCCATTTTCATTTCCTTTCCCTTTTTCCTCCTTCTGGGGATCACCCAAAACAGTTTGGACATAGCGCCAATTATTCTTATTACGCCTATTACATTTTTTTAACTACTTTTAATGGTTGTTGTTTGGATATCGCTGCCCCTTTATGTTAATCGCATTGTTTTTTGGCTGGGAAAACTCGTGTAACTGTAATTGATATGCTTCCTTATCATGCAATCCTTTGTTACAACCTGCCTACACTACCCAATCATCCTCTTTCCTTCTTTATTTTGCAATTTTATAAGCTCTAATTACACGCATTGCTTAGAAAAGTCAATACTCATTACACTAGCTAACACAAATGAGTTATAACGCATCTAGGAATCTTCAAAATATATAAGTTCAAATTATAAAAAAGATTGAGACAAACTCTAGGCGTATATTAAGTTTCAAAATTATTCAAAATGTGTGACATGCTGAAACAATTATCGTTAAAATAATGATGCAGCAGAATCAGACTTTGAGTACGAATTTATAGAAATTCAACTTTTACCAATAAAATCTGAAATCTTCAAATGTGGTTTTATTTAATAAACCGAATAAAGTGGTTTTAAACTATTATTTACACAAAATCCACTTCTAAAAAAAAGGCATTTTATGCTAACGCTACCTCTTAACATTTTTTCTGAATTTCCAAGATGCTAATCAAACTAGTCTTGCCTTTGAATAAATCGAAACAATTACCTGTTAACTAGTGTAAGACATACCTAATATAAGTGAAGCTGCTGCCTGCATAATTCGACTTTTTAAGATTCGCTTTTAGCTCTTTATTTGTTTATTGCTGTTTTTTTTTATGTCTAATTAATAAACTTTCACATCTGATGATTTTTGAGGAAATGTTTTCACTTGCATGCATCTTGAAGAAGACAAAATTTAAAACCCAAAACAGTCGTAGATACATATATTGTTGTTTAACTTTGGTTAAAATTCGAACTCGAATCGTTTTATGTAAATGATTTTGTAGAAAAAATAATACGAAGAGTGTAAAAGAAGTCGCAGCTGGCCATGTGTTCATTTGTCCATTTGGCATGATCAAATTAAATGGCCAAAAGGCAAACGAACTTCGTCAGATAAGATAGTTTGTTTTGAGAGTTGAATAAATTTACTTGGACTTTGACAGTTAGACTTTAATTACAGCATTTCTATTTGTTCAGTTTATGAGACACTGTCGATTATTTCGGTCTGAGTCTTTGCCTTAATCATCGACTCAGCGGAAAGTGGAGTTAGGGTTTTGTAAAATAAAAACCGAAGTACAATCCGATGTGGTCAGTAGATGGTACAACCTTTGACCTCTTGCCATCGCAGGTAGTTGGATACAGTTGTCTCTACCTTTTTCTGCAGTTGTTCTTCTTACTTGTTTTTTTGGATATCATAAAGCAATAAATCTTTTTAATATCTCCTTTCGTTTTGTTCTGCTCATCTTTTTTCACATTTTCTTGCCGTGGGCGTACATTTTCCCTTTCAGTTAAAATTTTCTCACGTCCTTTTTTTGCCATGACAGGGTCATGGGCGGTGGAATAAGAGGGGTGTAGAGGCGTTGGCATTACTCAAGTTTGTGGATTTGAAGTAATAACTCAGTGCGTCATAAAAATTTTAATTGCTTTGGGTTTTTGTCGGTCAGCCAAGTGCCAAAGCAGTTTTGGTAATTAACATTAACCCGAAAAACGTCCAAACAATGCAAAGAACCCAAACATCCCAACCCCTCTCCCCTCTTCAATTCTCCCACAATCCAGTCAGGAGTCAAGCAAAATAACAAAACATAAGAAAAAAACATGCCGCAAAGAACAATGAAGCAATAAAAATTGTAGCGCATAATTTTCAGCTGCTTCCATTTGCTGTTACAGTGCCCCCGCAACCCCCTCAATGCACTCATCGCAACTGCCCCGAAAGGTAACCCTTTTTTTAGTGGCCAAGATTTTTGAAATATCCACGCGTATTTGTAATTAGTTTACTTATTGTTCTCCCCGCTTTTCACTGGAACGAAACTTGAGTTGGAGAAAGAGAATCTTTACTTCCAGCAGAAGCTTTACTCTCTTTAGCCCTTAAATCGTAAACCTTTGCCCTCTCTCGATAGTATATTTTACGACTAGTTAGTAATTTAATAAGGTCTTAAAATTCTTATTAGATTTTTAGGAATTCCCTGATAAAGTGATCTTTACTTTTGTCTTAGATTTATCCGAATTTAAGTTCGGCAAAGGAATTCAATTTAGGCCAAGTTTTTTACCGATTAACACATGCAGATATTCACGTCAAACATTTTAGTGTAAATTCTCAGTTTTCACTTAGCTAAGAACATTACTCGATTTGCTTAAAATGTGATAAGGTCAAAGACTTAGACATATTGGTATAGAAATCCTTTAGAAAAAGAATCCAGACTCTTGTGCATTTCTCCTTAAGCAAAACAATAACAAAACGAGTCAAAACATATTCTGTTTTACCAACTGTTTGCTTTGTGAACCTGAACCGGCTGAATTCTGATCCTTAAGGTTTTATGCTTGCTGTTTGAATTTAGTTTTCAATGCGGATTCGGACATGTGCGACATGTAGAAATAAAATAGGTCTGCTGTCATGCAGGAAATTTATTTTTGGGATCAAGAAAATCTAAGGAAAATCAACAGCAATTGTTGTTGGACACTTTGAAGATTTTAGCCAAGTGCTAAGTGACTGCAATTAGACAGAGTCGAGACTCGAGAGTCAGGCAGGTAGACAGATTGTAAGTCGGGTACGTTTGAAACTCGGAATCGAATCGAATCGAAATTAGGGACGATCGAAGGGCGGCAATAAATTGTATAAGAATCGACACTTTTATCATGAAATGGACTGTTGTAGTCTGTGTGGAGTTCTATGCTCTAATGCTATTTTCTATACCATTGTCTACTTTCAGATCGCATCGGATTACAGCCCGAAGAGCAGCAAGTTGATGTAAGTACTAAGTTTAGGTATTTAAAGTTGAGTTATGGTCTGACTTAGTCGTCAAATCAATTCGCTAATTGAAATTGAAATGCTTCTTTAATATGGTTAAATGAAAATAAAATTGCAGCCCTCGGTGCGGACCTCGGGGGCTACGCGGCTAACAATCTTAATAGAATCAAAGAGCGACGCAATATAGCTTTTAATTTGGCGTAATTGTGACGGGAAACTGGGTGCGGTTCGAGTACAGCTGAGTACATACATACACGACTACAATATATAAGAGAGGAGAGTCCCGGTAGTACCCCACCAAAACCCTTCTTACCATGACGTACCATTCTGGAAATATTGAAATCAATTAACCAAATGTCGCGAGTACTCGACTGTCCAGCGACTCGATTAATAACTGCTTGCAAAAAGTAAACAAATCATCAAAATCAAATCTGAAATCTGTATATGTATGAAATGGGGCAGAATAAAAGTGAAGACTAGTAGATACCCTATGGAATACATTTTAGCTGACAGCTTCTAAGGTTTTTGCATCAAAACAACCAAAAACAATAGATTTGTTGAAAATATAAAAGTTCTGGAATTAAAAGTAGAGTTGCAAGCTGCCAGTTAAGGTTGAATATTCAAGTTTCGAATTTTAGATTGGAATTTAATATTTATGTTGTCTTGTTCACAACCCCTTTTGACTAATTTATGTGTAAAGAGTATATAAATGAAATGTATGTGGGTATTTTCAAATGGCAACAGCAAATAACTTGGCATCAAAGGGGTGCGTCCAATCCATACGCAGTACGCCCCTTGATGGCCTTCTTAAAGACCGGCGCGCCGATTTTCTGAGCAGCTTCAATTGTCTGCACTTGAGTTCAATTTTTATTCTGTTCTGTTCTCTTATTCTATATGGTTTGGTCAGCAACAGGAACAGAAAAAGAAACAGATACAGATACAGACAGACACAAAGCCCGAACTACAGTAGAGCAAGAGCCAATCATTTGTTTTTGGGGTAAAATGCTTTCAATTTTCATGAATACACTCAAATGTGTTCATGGAACATATTTTTAGCAACAAAAGATGTTTGTGTAAATGTCATAACTATAAATTTTATTAAGATTCAAATGTACTGCATACAAATTTAGATACAATTATTACTTCATGAAAGCTGGCTGGGAATTGTGCGTACTTAATATGCTTGGTTACCCAGGGGAAATAATACTTTTTTGAGGAACCCAAAAAATTTAGTATCAAGACGTGGGGTTCCTTTTTGTTGAAAATTATAGTATGAAATGAGTGTGACAATCTTGCATTAGGTAGGGCTGACACAACTAAGAGATTTCTATCTTCGGTAGAGCAAAGAACCGCCAAAGTATTAAAATTTTCCTTTGGGAACTTATTGAACCTACTTCCGATGATTGATAAAATTTCATAAAAATCTTATGGGATAGCAGATAAGTATCGCTAGATCTTAAAAATTCCTTCAATAGATTCCACTTTCTGGTTTGACAAAGAACCACGTTCAGTAGAGCTCAATAAGTTCAGTATAGAAAGCTAACTAAGCCATCTACCAAAATGCTAGATGGATGCACTCCTTTCGAGAACGAGCTTAGTTTTTGTTTGTTATTTATGTGATCTCCGGTATGACATAGCTAGCACCCGGCTTGCAGTTTGTCTGACAAATGAAAATTGCAACGACTTAATTACTTTTAATAAAGACGTCCGTGCGTGGAAATTTTCCACTTCATTAGCGAAAATATAGTTTTGCATAATGGCTCATTATGCCAGACATGGGGTACAAGTGATCGAGGGGGTACAGACTGTGTATAGTAGGGTGTGGGAGGTCGCCTTAATACACACAAATTGAAAATTGATGAACCTATCCGGTATGTGGACAAGAAAGAACAATGAGATGTAAGTAGAATATGCTGGGAGAGCACTCGAATATGAATAGATTGTTTTCAATCAAAGAAGATCGTTCGATCGATCGATCGATCCACAAAAGATCAACAGTCTACAATTTGTAGTCTATACATTTGTAGGAAATTACTAATAATAATTACGACTTTAATTGAATATTGCGCACTTCATTCATTTCTCATTCGTATTCATTATTGAAATGTAAATTTGAATTTGAATTTGAAGAGGGGCAATGAGAGCATCAGCGAATTATCCATTATAAACTTTCAATCGACCATAAACACTTGGGGTACCCTCCGAGATACTTTGCATTGAGCTCCATTAGATAATTGGATCGATTGAGGTACTGACGATATATTTTTGGATACGGCGGTTAATGAAGTTCCCTCATATTCCTAAAGATATTCGCAGCGTACTTGTTGCTGCCCCTTCATGCTGCCCCAACGCGACCAATTCATGCATGAAAGCAATTTTTAATTTATTTTGGTTGAGCGCTTCATTTTCCTAAAATTATGACATAATCACAGCAGCAGCAACAACAACAACAACAACACCAACAACAAATAAAAGAGTCACCTAATAATATCATGTGAAATTTATCGTACCCGAAATGAGTACCAGGGGCGTGGTTACCGCCCCCCCGCAACCATCGCCTGAGGCGTAAGGGGGCCGAGCTGGTAGCATGCGAGTAGACAACGCTCCCTGAATGGGGGTAGGGGAGAAATAAATATATATTTGGATGCGCCAAACACCTTCCGCTTCACAAATCAGCGCATGTGGTGACATTGTCAAATTAGAGCATTGGCTGGAAGGGGAACTGAGAGGTGACAAGGGAACCTTAACTGACCAGTTGTCAGTCGACTAATGTTAATTTTATAATTAACCTACTGCCACAGTCAAAACCAAAACCATCGATACATTCAAGCCAAGTGTCTCGATTATCGATTGAATACACTCATAAAATTCACTTAATGGCACAGTGCCCCAGTCTCAAATTCAAACAGACTCTCCGATCACATTCAGACTTAGATTCACATTTAAATTGGCAACTTGCATTTGTTTATGAAGATACAGATCAAAATGACTCTTAACTAAATTCATTGGTTAAATACTTGTTAAACATACAATGGAAACATAAGCTGGCCAAGAAATTTAATCATCAATTATGATTTGTGAATAGTTAAAGTAATTCGGAATTATACTGAATACTATATTTAATGTAAATATTTTACTACAACGTGTAGAGTATACAAAGATTTCAGTGAGTTCTGTGAGGTCAATAAATAACTTTAAAAAAAGGAAAATTTTATTATCAATTATAATTTATTCAATATTTTAATAGGATCTTCAGAATATAAATAAATATCTGAATGCAGGGGATGAGGTATAAATTTTATTGACTTCTTATTAAAATAATAATGTTTATCATTAAAGAACTTTTTTAATATTCCTACAATTAAATCAGTGCAACAAAATCTTGTCATGTGGCAAGCCCTAATATTCCTAAATTCGGAATATTTTCATGAGGTGGGTAAATGAATAAAATTAAAGTATCAAGAAAGTTTTGTAATAGACAAAATTAATAGAAACATACATATCCGTATGAACGAAATGAGATTCTAAGACCTAGGGACACCAAAATTGGTATGAAGACTTCTAATATTTGCACGCAGTTCAAGTTTATTTCATATTTTGAATGCCACGCCCCTTCGACCGCAAATCGATAAAACCGATATAAAAAGCAATGTTAGAGTTGAGTTTTGGCAAATCGAAAAAAAAACCATAACTGTGGAAATTATTAAGCTGGAGATTCGGCAATACAATTTATTGGAATTTAATTGATGTATATATTTATGTCAACAGTAGGATATTTAAATGTTATTACCTAATTTGGAAGTAACTGAGTTAAGTTTCATCAAGCAATGTTTTAATTGAATTGCCCAAAAAAAGTATTACAAAAATAAACAATGTGACGCCCTTTATTTATATTCATACCTGTTTTGTCTTGATGTTTAAAAAAAATATCCATATATATGATACGTTTGTAGATCTCTGTTAACAGGAATTGAAATATTTCTCTTAAGAAACCTGAAGAGATTACAATCGTGAAGTGGACAAACTTAACTGATTGATAGCTTAATATTTAATATTTAAAATCAACTTACAATTGGGTTGATCAAGAGTTTTTAACCAAAATATAAGAGACACAAAAAGATGGTTGATACAATCGAAATAATTAAATGAAATACCGTGGGCGAAGTAGATGGACCTAGTATGTAAACATGATCGTTAAATTAAACATTGAGAAAACGAAACAATAAAATAACAACAACTGAACACAGAAACACACACACGCACAGTGAGGAAACAAATAAAAATAGAAAAGAGAGAAGAAAAAAAAACTAGTTAACCAATGAAATAAACGCAGATTTAATGACAAAAACGCGAGCGTCTACAACTTGGCCAATACAACGTGGCCATTGCTCGTTGCTTTTGGCTATAAGCACATTACCATCACAGTCGTAGTTTAAGCCAAAGCGAGAGATCAGAGCAGAGCGACAACAAAGGGCAGAGTAAATTACCGATCCATTTTTAGAGGGACGGCACAAAATGAAAACTACAAAATGAGAATCACATAAAAAAAAACTTAAACGAAGCAAATAATGTATTATTATTAGATATATGTAACTAGAAAGAGTTGGCAATAGTAAAAGAGATAGATAGCTTAAAGGCAATGACACTTACAGCTCTGCCATTATAAAGATGGTTTTTTGAACTCCAAATGAGAAGAGGCAATAATATCAATGTATATATATAAGATTTACCTGATCGTATATAGGTGTGTGTGTGTGTGTGTGTGCTCATTTCACTTTGATTCGCTTTTATTGTTTTCCCCAAAGCTAAAAGGGGAAAAATCGGAATGAAACAAAAACCAATTTGTTTCAATATTATAGTTTTCTTGTTGTTTTTGTTGTTGCTAGTGGTACATAGACACAAAACACTAACACATACGCACACATGATGCTTTCTCCCTTTGGCGTTAATTGTATTCGAATAATGATGGAGCATACGTATGTATCTTACGGATACTTTTTCAAACAGCATTTTGGCTCTTGGCTAATTTAATTTATGGTCAGTTTATGTAAATTTTTAATACCATTCTGTTGTTATTGTTGTTGGTATATTCATATTTATTATTATTATTAGTATTTCTACTTTTTTTCTGTATCTGTATCTTGGTTTAGTGACTGGTTTCTTCTTCGTATTTTCTAATTTTTTCCCCAATTTCTCAATATAATCAATTTTTGTGTTTTGTTTTGGAAGTTCATTGACACCCATCAAAAGCACTGAGCGTGCAGCGACAAAAGTATCCATATCTGTATCTGTCTTTGTATCTTTCAAATGTATCTGTATCTGTATTGTGGACTAAAGAAAGTAGAAAACTCTTTTAAGTATTTGTTAGCGGCGTTTGCATACATTTGGCCACATTTCTTGGCCATGCGAAACGTTTTGGATGCGCTGCTAATGCGGCCCATTAGATGCCTATCAGTTGCCTTGCCCCATTAAGTGCGTCATTTGGTTTAAGTTGGAAATTAATTAGCACAGGTTACCAAAGCACTCCACAACTATCCGTCTCTCTGTTTCTATCTATTTCTCAGTAAGTCTGTATGAGTGGGTGCTCATAAAATCACAAACAAAATATTAAACAAGTGAGAGATGGCTTGAACTAAAGATACTCTGTATAAGTATAAATAACTTTTTAATTGGATTTCCAATTTTCGTTAATTTTTTTTTTTTTAATTAACAGTTATATGTTTTTAAAAGTAAATTACATCCTTTAAAACTCGATTGCATATTTTTATAAGTAATTATAAGTTCTAAATAATATTTCTTTCAATACCAAACGTATCTACAGATCTTTTAGTATCTTATTATAGCTTATAATAAATTAAACCTTTTCCAATTGCATGCAGTTTTCAGTTAAAAGAATTCAAATGTAAATTTCATACTTTAAAATCCTATTGTATATTTTTAAAAGTGAACTTATAAAACTGTATATATGACCATACCAAAAGTATCTATAGGCCTTGCAGAATCTTTAGAGTTGAATTTGTCTATTCCATATTTATTTACGCACTTACATAATTTCAAAATACTCTTGCCAATTATGGTTACAGGGTATGCCACAAAAATTAAACCAGTGCACTATAAAACTAGAGAGTCGCTCGTTATACTCACTTGGACAGCGTGTAGCGATTCACAGCTGCAGATACAAATCCACACACACACACACACATATGACAAGCTGCTAACATATGAGTGATGAGACTTGGAGAAGGAACCTAAGTATACCCACCTGCCTGTCCCCAACTGGGGCATTCAATTCAGGTTTCGATTACGCATCAGAATTCCGGCGGGTTTTTGTTCCTTTTCTTTCCCTCTCTTTATTTTAGTTTTATTTCTGTGTTTTTATCGTTTTGGCCCTGTCAAACGTGTAGACGTCTCTGGCCTATCCGTGGTCGTATCTCGTCTATTTGCTCATTTAATTTCGTACTTTTTGGTGCTCAGCTTGAAAATTTGAAATTTGAAATTACTCAATTAGTTTAATTAGCAGCTCGAGCGATTCGACTTGATTTGCGGTCATTTGCTGGCTAATACTGCGATTGAAATAGATCGTGTAGACAACTTGTCACTCTTTTGTACGCACACAGACGCACTCCACACAAATATTAACTTGATCAAAACTATTGTTGTTTTGTTTTTTGCTTTTAATTAAACCTTAAAGTAGACAGACTAGTTTTCTCCATGCCAATCTTTTTCTCTCTTTGTGCCTTTCTAGTTATTTAAGTATTAATTTTTCAGTTTTCGACATAATGTCATATTGAAAAGGGTGTGTTAAATTAAGTAGCCTCAAAGAATTTTAATCTTAAGCTTTTTAGTAAAATATAGACCTCATTTAATTCTAATTATTTGTAAAACTTAAATTTTAAGGTTTGCATACTTTTGAAATAAAGTGTATAAACTTGAACTAAAGAGACTAAATGACATGATCTTATACGAAACTTACTTATGTATATGTATGTAGATAATATTCATACATTAAAAATGTATTTACATACTTGAATTGGCCTTGTCATTTTTAATTATCCTGAAAATCGTATTTAAATGTAGCTCCATAGATTATCTTATCAATTGTGCAGATCTTAAGTTTAGATAGGTGTTTCGATATCATTATAAAGATACATACGTCAAAGTCAAAGACGTTTGGGGGCGTTTGTCATTTATCAAAATCATTAATGCAATTACGCGACCCCGTCCAATAGGGACTGAGACTGGGGTCTGGCTTCTTGCTAGCTAATTATTTTGAATTATTCAATTTCATGTCTCAATTTAAATTCTCAGAGGCAATTAGGAAAGTCGGTTCTGTTGCTGGTTCTGGTTCTCTGCTCTGTTCCCATTGCTCTCATTGTTGTTTTTGCTGTTGTTATTGTTGCTATCTATCTGTCCAGTCATTTTAGTTTTTGTGCCGTTGAGTGGCACTTTGATGCAATGCCTAGGGTTTGTCGGAGAGGTGAGCGAGGAAATGTGCTCTACAAATGCAAATTAGAAATGTGTGGGACCAAAATGAAAACCATTTAAATAATTGAAAATCGAATAAATCGCGAGCAGTGCCAAAAAAAAAAAAGAAATCGAATCGAAAAATAATAATAAGAATAAAAGTGGAAACGCAATGCAAATTCAAAATCCTCCCAAAAACAAAAGTAGGCGGAGCTTAGAGCCGCAAGGCTGGAGAGGGGAGAGACAGATAATGGTAACTAAAAATGGAGTGCCTAAAACTAAAAACAAATACATTGGACTGCTTGTAAATACCCATGGAATATGCAGATATTTACCTCAATATGTCTATATATACATGCATATATATATATATATATATATAATGTTATATGTATATCTATATGTATATATCTCTATGCCATTGTGTGGTTGGGAAAAGCACGCCGGATTGTTGATGTGCAAAATCTAATTAATTATTTCATTAAAAGTGTATTTTATTGACACTCTAATTTAGATTTTTGGATACAGCTTCGTGTATCTAGCTAAGTATTTCTATCTAACTGTATCTACTATACATACATATTTATTAGCTTTGTATATGTATTTACGATTAAACTATGTTTACATTTTCCCTCTGTGTCTGTGTGGCCCATGCGGCGTATGAGCAATTTTAATTGGTTTTTAACTAATTTGCTTGCATTTGGCCGACCCTTTTATATGTCTGTATATGTGTGTTTTTGTGTATCTTTGCAGACTTTTATTAAAATTTACATATTGTGAATGATTTATTTTGACATTTTCTAATCAATTTTATTTAGGCAGCAACAATATCGAAAATTTCAAAACAATTTCATTAAAATAATAAATAAAAGCAAGTTTGTTATAAATTATAGCCAGAAAAAGAGAGGGGAAAAGTAATTAAAAAATTGCCTACTTTTAACTGGGTCTAATGTTATGTTATGCTTTTGTATAGAAGCATTAACTGTCGGGTTACAATTTTTCTATCAAGTATTCAAAAACAGGCCCAAATGATAATAATTTCGTTTTACAACAACATTCTTAGTATTGCAGGTTTAAATCTATATATACATATATATCTCTTTGTCCTGACTGACTGACTGACTGACTGACGCGACATCACGCTGGAGCAGAAACTGGTGCAAAAAGGTTGTGTTTTGCGATATTTCAACTGAAAAGGGTTCAAATGGGTGCTTAAAGGTAAAAATTGTTTGGTATACAAAAATTGTTTGTTTTTTGAGCTATTGGAATGTCGGAAAATTGTTTGACAAAAACCTGACTTTCATCAATTGTTCTTATAGATATTATTAAAAAAGCGCCTATTTTTTCAGTTATATTATATAAAGTTTGAGTTATATAATGTAGAAATTTTTGATTTTAATTTAATTTGTTCAGAAACACACTGTCCACTTTCTGCAATAAAGGATGTACATATATAATACTTACTGCCCCAAATTCCAAACACAAAGATCCAACTACCTTTATTTCCCCCGAGAAGATGCATTATCTTTCAGAAACATACTCCAAACAACCTCCTTCCTAAAATCATCCAACCTATATCAGGAAATACAGCTCTAAATACACTAAATCTCTTCATATAATAAAACATATCAAGCAAACACAACACCGCAAGAAATGAAAAAAGAATAGATACTCATAAACAAATTAGCATAAGATTAATTTAGTGAATGTACACATTAAAAACTAGTCCTAGTTAAGCCTCTGTTGCTACAGCTTCAAAAAATTTTAATGTAATTTTAAATTGCATTTAACTATGTAAATAATAATAATAATAATAATAATTTGTGCAATAAAGGATGTTTATAATACTTACATTCTTGAATTCGATTGCAAAGCATTTCTTAAAAGAATAGTTAACATCTAAATTGTATCGAAAGTATATTTCGCAAGCAACTGACTCCGAAAAATTTGTAACTTTGTATTTATCTTTATTATATCCACATATTAATCTTCAAAAGTGACAGAATATGAAGTAATAAACGTTTTCTCGTCTTCATAAACCTAATGGAACAATAAGATTCGTCATCAAATTATGCTCGAATGCAAATCGTAAAAATACTCACAATAATCATAATCATCATCGTAAGAAACGCCAAAATGGGCATATACTCGTATACATATGTATGTATATGGGTATATGCCATGCCCATTCCCAAGAATGTAGTATTCAGTGGAGGATGATACTCAGTTGTACCTCCTTTAGTCTTATGCCTGCTTTTTTTTGTTCTTTTTTTTGGGTCGACGATTCGTTTAATAAGGCGCCGTATCAATTTACCAAAAATAGTTGATGTTAACGTTGTGTGTGTGCTTTCCACTTGTCTAACAACAACTGTTGTTACTTGCCGTATCCTCTTTATTTCCAGTTCCTTCTCTCCTTAACTCCTTACCACGCATGGAGTCGGAATCGTATGATTGGATATCAAACGCTTTGTGTGTTGTTTAGTAATTCGTTTTTTATTTACTATTATCATTTACATTTATTTGTTATTATGATATGTGCTCTCCCACCCTCCACACTCATTCATGGGCATGTCCGTGTGTGTGTTGTGTGTGTGTGTGTGTATTAGTTTGGCCTTTTTATATGGACGTGCTTTTTTTTCTTGTTGTTCCACGCAAATTTTTGATATGTTTTGTTTTTTAGACAGTCGATTTGCCATTTTTAGTTCACGTTACTATTTTGACTGTTGTTGTCAATGTCTGCGCTAGTGAGAAATGCAATTGCGTTGCACCTACACATAGATGCACACACACACACACACACACACACAGACTTGCTATCTTTATACATACAAAATATAATATGCTTCCTTTTTTGTGCCGATTTCATTTACATATTTTTCTGGTTACCAACGCGGATCCGTGTTTTGTTTTTTCTTTTTTGTATATGTAGAGATAGGGTCGTTTTTTGTTCTGTTAGTGCTGTTATTATTATTATTATTATAATTGTTGTTGTTGTAGTTGTTGCCCTTTCGAATTTATGCGATACGACGCGAATGTTTGTTCAATAAACGAAATAATTGTCGGCAAGTGTGTTATGATGAAATTGTTTTGGGTTACTTCATAAATTAGCGCACAGACACAGTAACAAATACACACACATACAAGCACACACACACACACACACATACACGAAAAAGGGGGGAATAGGGATTGTTGCGGGTGTGTTTTACCTACCTTTAATGACAAATAAACTGTAATTTTGATCATACCTTTTTACTTAAAACTCAAAAACATAAGACAAGATTAAGAATAGGCTTTACTAAAAATTTCTTTCAATAACTTTGAAAACAGATTTAGATAATTTTCAAAATTTTGTCAAAGCCTGTTAAAACATAACAGTTTAAGTCGCTCTGAAAATATTGTCCATAACATTCCTTTCAATAACTTCAAAAATAACTGTCTAAGAAGTACAATTGTTTTTTTATTCCTGCTCAAAATAATGAAATTATATCGCAGATTTCTGTTTATAGTGAAGATTTCTTTATCGCAGATTCAATTAAACTTAACTTCAGATGCCTATTTAAAAAGATAAATTTCATGCTAAGTTTAAAAATGTTCCCAATTGCCTTACCAAATGTAAAATATGTATGTCTAACGAATCTATCAAACGATTTCTGCAATTTTTTTTTTCAATCTCAAACTACACTTTTTTAAGCTGGTTTTACTTTATCAGGCTTGTATTACAAATCTCTAAAAGCGTTGTTCGGTGTCGGTGTTCCTCAAACCAAACAACTGATGATTTCATATTTGATTTAAAATTTAGTAAAAGATAAAATTTACTTAATCAGTTTAAAGTATTTTTAGAATGAAACATAGTTTTAATGAATCTATTTTATTTAAAAATATATCATTATTAAAATATTTTGTATCAACCTATATTCTGAATTCGAAAAAACAATTAAAACAGATGTTTTTAAAACCAATCATGCATTCCGAATTTCTCTTGTGCATTTTAAAAACAAACTTATTGTTAGATGCATATATGCTCTATTTTTAAAAAGTATATTCCTTTCTCCATTAAATGCATATAATTTTGCATTTAAAACTCAATTTTTTGAATAGATACATTTAGTCCAAGCACAGCTCAGGTGTCGCGATTACAAATGATAACATTACATAAATGAGTACACCAAGTGCATGTATTTCATCCCGGACATGCGACCTGGTCTCATGGGATGTTGATGCCCATAATCGAATTTAAAGCGGCGAATCATTAATCAAAACTCCGAAGGCAAGCGAGCAACCGACGAAGATGTAAACATAGAAATCTAAAACTGAAATCCATAAAGACGGGAAACCACAGCCCACAATTGAGATTCAGTTGTGTTTTTTTTTTGGTATGTGGCATGAAAAATGAGCTTGCCACAAATGCAGGCGCCAATTCCAATCGAAAAGTTGTTGTATTAGGCTTCTGTGATTATTTCTGATTGTTATGAACGTTACGCATTGCCTTCAATATATATATTTCCATGTGAAGATCATAATACAACAAAAAAACGAATTAAATGAATGGGCTTATAAATATTTTAAAGGCAAGTACATCGATCAGAGGTTTGAAGAGAGAGAGAAAGGAGGAGAAGGAGAAGGGTCGCAACATCGTGTCTCTTTCTGGTCTTCTAATGATCTTGTACAATTATTTTGTGTGTGTGTTGCAAGTCAGAACTCAAAGATCGAACTGAGCCCGGCCCAAAGAGTGTTCGCTGCTTGTAAACGGTTAAATTAAATTGATTTGCGTCTAATGCCCCCGACAAGTGGCCTGCTCTGTGCGCTCTTGTAATTAATGATTCCATTAAACACCGCGGTGGGGCAACTTGACTGGGCAACTGAGAAACTGAGCAACTGGGCAACTGAACAACTGGGCAACTGGCTAAGGCAACCGCCAGCGTCGTCTCGGTGCTTAAGTATGAATAATTGGTAATAGTATTTAATGATGGGGTTTCCAACTGCTGCTGAGGGGCCACCTGCCGCCCCGTCTATAACTCT
Organism: Drosophila neotestacea; assembly: GCA_035044365.1. Lineage (NCBI taxonomy): Eukaryota > Metazoa > Arthropoda > Insecta > Diptera > Drosophilidae > Drosophila > Drosophila neotestacea. The sequence goes on from JAWNMD010000654.1 coordinate 176,147, forward strand.
AGACGGTGGCAATTGAACCCGAACCTCAACTGAGACCACGACTTATGCGTTTCTACCATTTCTTCCTATCTATTCGATTACAGATTGAGCTGCCCCCAGTCTACTCCGTCCATGGTTGTGGCCCCAATAGTCCGGTGAAAATGGACAAAGGCCGACTGAGGTCGCCACAACTTTCGCCCAATTAGCACAGGGGGTAACAGGACGCAAGGACGCATCAAGATTGGCGGAACGGCAACTGTAAATATTTGCAAGACACACACAAAGCTGCCACAAAGCAAACATTCGTCCAAAATAATACAATAGCCAAATCAGAGCATTAGCAACAAAAGCGCCCCCTCCAAAAATCGTGGATCGAGTAAATTAAGACACAGCGCAAAAGACGCAAGAAGCAAAATTTGAAGAACGGAGAGAAGTAAGAGTAAGAGAAAAGAAAAGGCCAAGGAAAAGAAACAGAGAAAGAGAGAAGCAAACCCGAAGAGTGAAAAGCCTTAGTTCCTATAAATGACCGAGTCCACACAGCTGCAACCGGCGGAAAATAATAACGCGGGCGTGGTCAAAATGGAGCCACCGCCATTGTCGACCTCCACCCACAGCTCGCTTACCCACTCCCTTGTCGCCACAGCGGCTGCTGGTGCCGGTGCCGGCGGTACGGCCCTGTCGCCAGCGACACCACCCTTGCCACATCCATTGGGCCAGCATTCATCGCAACAACATTATGCTCTTAAGTGGAACGATTTTCAAACATCCATACTCAGCTCGTTTCGTCATCTGCGGGATGAGGAGGACTTTGTCGATGTGACTCTTGCCTGCGATGAGCGTTCATTCACCGCCCACAAGGTTGTTCTCAGCGCCTGCAGTCCCTATTTCCGGAAACTGCTCAAGGCCAATCCCTGTGAGCATCCTATTGTCATATTGCGCGATGTGCGCAGCGACGATGTCGAGAACCTGCTAAGGTAAGTCTTTTTTGTGGTACTCGGGCAATATATAAAAAAAAATTTAAGAAAGAGACTAATCCAAATGGATCTTCGTACACAGAAAAAGAATTAGATGATATCTATATCCACCTTAAAGTGTTGCAACTTTTTTAAACTTTTTTAAAAAAGATTGATATATAATTTAAACTTTATTTAATTAACATAACGATTATATTATTCAGTTCTTAGTCCTAAACATATTTTTATAAAAGGGATCTTTAGAAGACTCAACCATCTCTTTTAGCATTACTCTTATAAGTCTGATAATATCAATATTATTCCCTCCCTCTCGCAGCTTTATGTACAATGGCGAGGTGAATGTGAGTCATGAACAATTGCCAGATTTTCTGAAAACCGCACATTTGCTGCAGATACGTGGACTGGCGGATGTCAATGGGGGTTATCCCTATGCCAAGGCCCTCTCTGCTGCCCTCAGTCACAGCAACAACAACAGCAACAACAACAGCAACAATAACAACAACAATTCTGACAGCAACAATCACAACAAAATTAGCAACTATTTGCCCACAGCGCTAAGCAATGCCAACAGCAACAACAACAGCAACTCTAGTAGTCATTGCAACAACAACAACAACAACAGTAACAACAACAACAATTCACACAGTCAGAATTCACCGTTCAACACGCCACAGACGCCATCGTCCCTGCCAGCGTCGAGTGCAGCAGCCGCTGCTGCCGCCGCAGCTTCATTGACAGCCGCTGTTGCTGCAGCAGCCGCTGCAACAGCATCAAGTCTACCCTTGGGTGGCAACAGCCAGGGTCACAGTCAGAGCGGAAGTGGAAACGGCACCGGAGCAGGCAGCGTGACACCCGCGATTCAGGAGCTTAAGGCATCAGCAGCGTCGCCCGTAAGAAACTCCAATCCAAATCCAAGCAAAGTAAAGTGTGCAGTTCCCTTTAGCTTGCACTCGATTGCTCACAAGGCATTAACCAACACTAATAACTTTTTCCATTACTATTTTCGATCAAATTGAAACTTTTTAGTCCAGCAGCAACCATTGGGATCTGAGCGATATGGAGGGCAGTCGCAAAAGTCATTTGACACCGCCGCCCCAAAAACGAATAAAGAGCGCTGATCTATTCCGTGCCCAACATGGCATCAGTCCCGAGCGTCTGTTAATAGATCGGGACTTCCCCGTGGCGGGGCAGCATCCGTTGACAAGGAACCGCAGTCGCGACACTTCTAAGGATCGCGATCGCAGTCTGGAACTTCGCGAGTCTCTTCTAGGTCAGGCTCTCGAAAACAGCAATGGGCAGCAGGCCAATCAGGTAGGTTAAAGCTCCAAATATTACCCAGAACATCGTCATCATGATTTTATCATTTTTAAATTAGAAAAAAGATTGAATAGTTCCAAATGATAAACATAAGTTACAATTCCAACAAATTAAATATAACGTTCTTCATATGGATCATTCGAAAAACAATTTGTAATAAAATTACAGAGTTTTGAACTACCAATAGTGTTCTAGCAGTATCTGATAAGAATTCTTTACAAATCTCGTTTAATTTTGTAGAAACATGATCTCGGCCAGAGTGCCGGCGAGGACTCGAATAGCAGCGATACTGAGCCGTCGGATCGTGGTGATGGTCAACACGATGGCACACTCGATGGCATGGATAATCAGCGCTCTCACTCCTTCCCCAATGCATTCCTGGGCCTCCAGGGCATTCCCGGCTTGTTGCCAGGACCCTCCGGCCTAGGAGCCAATGATTTCGGTGAGTTCAAGTAGCATTTGTCTCTATACTCACATATATGTATAATCCATAAGCTGAAAGCTTTTAGAGCTGTACTTCAGTTCGATAAGTTTCGTTTTCACTTTGTTATCGAGTATTATCGAGTATTTGCCTCTTGTGTATGATTTATCGATTGTCGCGTACGATTTGCGTATGATTTGCATTTGCTAGAAGCTCGTTGAATAGCAAATTACTAACTATCGATTACTATCGATAAACCGATAAAGCGTCAGGGCGTTACAAATTCGACAAACAATTGGCCAATTAATCAAAAAACAAAACAACCAAAATGTAACCCAAAACGAAAACAAAAAAAACATATAAGTATAAGTATAGTTAAGTGCGCTGTATATCGATTGTTATCGGTTTATTGTATTCCCTCATTTGCATTTTTACAAAACACATTTAATTTACAGTACACATAATATTTTATATTAAGCTAGTTGTTATTGTTTATTATTTAAGATGCGCAGTGAAACTCAAAAATATTTAGTTAATGGCTAAACGATTTATATGCGTATCGATAACACATATCGCAGCCTAATTAAGTATCCCAAAAACTAACTAAAACTAACTACATATGTATAACGGCAATGAGAACCTTATCCCAATCCTGGCCAAATCGCCTGCGACAAGTGTCAAGAAATATGCGAGGACCACGTGTCGCATTAAGGACGACAACGAGTAAAGTTTCCTTTTTGGGCCGGACAACGGCTGGCCAACACATTTGAAGTGCGATTATAAACATATTCTAGCATCAAGGAAGAGGGAATCTGGGGAAAGGACCATAATGTTCATTTACGTATGTGCGAATGCTTCGAATAACGCACAAAAAATTATTATTATTACTATTTCTATTACTATTATTATGATTATGATTACCATTCGATATTATGTGGCCAACCCCTTACAAATATGAATCGTTTCGTTTCCCATACGTTCCCAACGTAAAAGTCAAGAATTCGTTAAGGCGGCCCTCTCTTTGTCTCTTTCCTTCCTACCTCCTTCCCTGTCTGCCATTCGTTCCGCTTTGTCTTGATTGTTTGCGTTGCCGAGCACATTACACGCACTTTGTATAGCATCGCAAATGTCGCATTTATCGGGCATTAAAATGATAATCGGACTAAGGATGGGCGCGTGACGTGACACGACTATCTGTGGCTGGACTTTGACAAAATACGTATCGAAAAGTGGAAAATATAGCATACTTTATAGCGTATACTGAACATATACTGACTTATTCAATAGTCGTGCATTTCGCTTAGTATCGTCTCATCTTTAATAAGCATCTAAGCCCAGTGCTAGGCAAAAGTTAGTATCGTGTTATTTCTTCCTCTTCTTTTAGTCCACTTCTAGCCTCGTCCTTTTACCCAAGCCAAAACGAACTGGGCCTAGTCCGTTCGCTAAGCCGTCGATGCCATTTAATATTCAGCGCACATAGATCATTGCAACAAATGTTGACCGGCCGGCGGGTTAGTCCATGTGACGAGCAGTCGTTCTGACGTTGGGTAGCTTAGGTGGCTCGGTTGTTTAGGTGGCTCGGCTGTCGTCTTGTCGCAGATGCCGTGGCTCAAAGCGAGCGGCAAAGAAATCAAATTTAATAAAGCATAAACATTCAATAAGCTTCGACTGCCACGACACGCCCCAACATGAGGAGCATGATGGGAAAAGTCATTTGAAATTCCGGACAGCGTTACGGGTACGAGTACGGCAACCGTATCTGTAACTGTAACTCGAACTGTAACGTTAACGGTAACGGACTTGCCACTAGGACAACACTCGGTTTCTGGCCATTTCGCAATCGGAATCGAAAATATTAACGGCCTGGGCTAAAAAGGATAAAGTTTTGTGCAATGATAAAAATGATAAGTTCCCTTTTTTTGCTCCTTATGTGCTTTGTTTTCTTTTACTTCTGCTGCTACTTCTTCTTCTTGTAAGATGAGGGCGGACAGTTTTTTCTTAAAAGGACAAAAAAGGACATACATACATACATATTTAGATTTTATTTCGTTTTATTGCTTTTTTGTGCATTCGATTTATTTGAAAACATTGGCAATGGCCAAAATGGACTTGGAAATTGCGCACATGTGTGCGCAAGGACTTGAGAGCTAGCCGCCCCTTCTCCTTACCCTCCCTACGTTTTAACTACTTCTGTCCCTGCTTTCAGTTTAGTAATATGAGTTGGGTTTGCATTTTAATATATTTGCGCCCTTTACCAGACTCCTCTCCTTCCCTCTCGATCCTCTTTGCCCTCTCGGCCCACACAAATGTCACTCACTCGCAATCAGATGCGGGCCAAGTGGTTCAAGCCCACAAAAAAAAAGAGAGAGAATGGAAAAAGAATTGTAGAACTACAAAGGCGAAAAAGTTTACTTTGCAAAAATCCGTTGCAGAAACATTTATAAAGTGGCCAGTCCCAAAAAGTCTTGAAGAAGTAGCCGTGAAAGCGGCAGGATAAGAAGGAGAACGGTGGAAGACAACAGTTAAAGACGGAAAGGAGGAGCGCAGGAGCTTGGAGCTGACCTCTAGAAGGCGTTGCCATCTCTGAGCGACATTTTAAAATGAAAATGATAGCAAAATAAATGAGGAAAAGCGTTGGAAAAGCTTTGCCGGCAGGGCAGTTGGCGTTTAGGTGGACAGGCGGCAGGCAGTCGAAACATTGACAGCAAATAAATGGCAGCCAAAATAATAACACCAAAAAGGAGGTGCAAGTCACACACACACACACATGTGTTTGAATGTCTGTCTGTCTGTCTATGTGTGTGTGTGTGTGTGTAAATAACAAGAAAACTAAAAAAAGACCAATCGGTGATATTCAAAAGCAAAGCAAAAGGACTTTTTGGCAGTCCAGCGATCTGTATGCCAGCTCAGCACAGCGCCATTTGAGGGCCAACTTAGTAAGGTGCAAGGCGTCAGACCGCTTCCTCCCTGAGTCCTTCTCCCTGCATTTCCACCCCTAGTTGTTTTGGCCAATGCAGTTTACAGTTGGCGCCAAGCAACGTTGTGGGAGTTAAAAAATCATTGACATATGAGCTCAGTTGCTCATTTCTTGTGCAAACCGAATGCATAAGTTCTGAGAGGGAAGAGAGGGAGAAAGGAGATAGCTACGACTGATGCTGGGGGGGCAGAGGTAAGTCTCTTGGACTTGGCTGGACCGAATGGCGCTGTCGTGGCTAATGCGCAATGTTTTCTTTCAGTTTTATTTGCCAGCTGTTCTCACATACAAACAGACCCACTCCCACACACTCACACAAAGCCACACACACTCACATGTAGAGACAAATGTGCATTATTTTGTGCCATATTCGTTGAAATCACATTCAGCACTGTCACAGATTCCTTGTAAGTTACATTCCAACTAACTGATGTGATTTGCAAGACTGCACAGGGTCGTAAGATAATTACCAAGAATAACTAACTAACTAAATTAAAGCAATGTCCTTGATACAACCTTATAACCGAAGCTTAAAACTAACACTTAAGTGGGGTTAATCTAATGAAAGGATAAAACTATGGAAAAGGATCTGAGCACTATTTTGAGACATACTTAGTTAAGAAAGTGGTATTTACTGTCCCTTATCAAAGAAAGAACTTTTCTTGCACAAACGTCTTCATATTAGAAGATTACAGATTGCAGATTACAAAATTTATTTAACCTCGGACCTTAAAAATGCATTGTTCATGTAAGAATGTATTCTCATTGAAAAAGGATTTTCATATTTAAAATAACTTTTCAGGTCTCAGGCTGAAAATAGTCTTACAAGAGAGCCAGTAGGAAAAGTCAAGTTTTCTAGTCTTTCAAATAAAGCGCAACTATCTGCAGTGTCAGTTGTAGCTGAAAGTCTCAGTTCAGATGATATATAGAGCAGTCAATGGGTCGGGCAATAGAGACATTCAATGGGTATTGAGTAAAGCATAAAATTAGCAGCTGGCAATAAGCATGCAAGGAACATTTCTCAAGCTAAACAAAACGCGCCCATTTCAGTTAAGTCCGTGTGTGTGTGTGTTAGAGAGAGTGTGCGTGTTAGCCAAATGTGTGTATGGGTGGGTGTGGGGTTGGGATGTTGGCGTGTTTGCATTTAATAAATTCGATTAACAACGGAATAAATACGCTTAAATGCGGAAAATAATGAAAACTAACGAAAATCGTTTTGTTAGACGTCGACGCTGATGTTGACGTCGCTTGGGCACCGCTTTCATTCTATGCGGCATTCAATCATTCCATTCAGTTATTCATTCGTGTTACGAGCTGTGTTATTATTGTAAATATGTTGTTGTTGTTGTTGTTGTTGCTGCTGTAACAAATACAAATACATTACGTGAATAAACGCACCCATTATTTCATTTCATCAAGAACCATTAACGCCAACACGCTTGCAAGCCACCTTCCCCATTTCCCCTCTCTCTCTCTGTCTTCATCACATATACATACATACATATACACACTTACCACGCCTTGTGGCACACACTTGGCCAGCTTGACTTGCCCCCTTCCACTCACTCCCTCTCCTTCACTCTCTGGTGGCAGGACATGAATATGTTCGCAGAAGACACAGGACAGGCATAGAAACTTTTACCAGGATAATGAGTAAAATTATTGGAAATACATTTTTAGTGCGTGCGTTGAAGCTTTGTATCTCGAACTTTGTATCTCCGTATCTGTAATTGTTTCGTATTCTGCAGCTGTATCCTTAGGTACACAGCATAAAGTACATAAACAATAGTCCAACCCACGTCAGATAATCTCAATAGCACTTTTGCGGATTCTTCAAATGCCATAAAATATTAAGGAGTTGTTCATTGTATCTTTTAACAGTATGTGAATTTTATTGTCAGCTGTTTTTAAATATTCAAGTAGCATAGTTTAATACAATTTAAATAATTTCATAGGACAAAATGAAAAATTTGGCTCGTCTATTTTCTACAACCACTGATGAGTATGCCACACTTTCTTGCGAGTTCCAAATACGTTGCATATCCAAAATTTAGTATTTTTATTTATTTGTCGCAGCCAAAATTAAGTCTACATTTTTTATATCTAAGCTCCAGAATTTCCCAAAATTACTTAAGAATTCATCAATAAATTGAGAGTATACATTAAATTATACACTTATGTATATTAAAAGTTGTCTGTAACAGCTTAAATAGTTTCTTAATACATTACATATTAAAAATGCAATTCTTTTAACTTTTCTGGCTCCTGCGAAAAGTATGCAACACTATTATTAATCATGTTTAAATGCCTTAAGAAACAATTCGGGCAATTGTATATTAATAATGGGTGCATATTTGAAATTATTGTTTAATTTGATATAGTTTACCTAGCTTTGAAACGTAATACTACACTCATTTTAATAGTTATTTCTGCCACCCACAGGATCTGTCTAACAGAGTCCTGTCTTTGATTTATAATTTATATTAGACCCGCTCTTATTGTATATATTATATATCACTAATTTTTAAGGCATTGTTTGTATTATATATGATCTAAATTTAGTTAAAATCAGTTTTGACGATATGAAAATAGAAAATAGATATTTCTAATATCGCCGCAAAGTACGCAACAATTTTTTAGCATTCCCTAGTGTTTAATACAATTTCTTTGCGGTGGAAAGAAAATTCAAAAGCTAGAGAAAATACGAATGTTATCAAATTAATTTAAAAAACTCGCATCTGCTGCACGTCACACACTAGTACACGTAAGGCCGAGCATTTACAGTTACAAAGTGCCAGGGACACTTTTGCACACATAAAAGGGGGTGGAAAAGGGCGCAGTATTGGGGTTGGGGGCGTTTCAGAGCTGGACCGAAAACGAAACCGAAACTAAAAACTTTTGAGTTAAATTCTCGCTCTAATGTTTATGTAGATGAGGGATTATGTCATTGTGTGCCACAGCACCAACAAAAACAACAACAACAAGAAGAAGAAGAAGGAAAACCTCAGTGAATGACGTGGGAGGGGGCTGCCACAGTCCAGAACAGCAAAACCCATTGCAGCACTTGAAAATTCTAATTTTCTGCTTAAACCTTATATGAAATTGTTTGACACACAGTTTGGAAATAGATGTGATATGAAAAATGGAAATGAAAATCATTATTATTATTATTATTATTTCACATAAATGTATGTATTTGTGTTTTCTTGTAAGGAAAAGGGGCTGAAAGTCTAAGACTGGGCAAGTGTTTGTCATAGAAAATACATTAAATTTAAACAAAATTTTTAGTTGCTGTGCTTGTGTGTATGTGCTTGTGTGTTTGTTGTGCTACTTGAGCTTAACACACACATATACATATAGAGTTTCTCTGGTTCAGTTATAGACACAAAGCCCAGGCAAAATGCAAAACTTTTGAAAACTATTTGGTTTCGAGCCTTCTGGGTTGGGGGTTTGTCGAGGGATTCCAGCTGCCTTTTGGGTTTGCCAGCCCTTTTTGCCACGTCGTATTTTAAATTCAAGTGGTCTTCTACACACACACATACAGTCACATGCATACATACCTACACTTATACATATAGATTTACATTGACATAAGAACGTGTCGTCGGTGTTATGCTTAAGGATTTCGTTTTTACCGAATCCCAATCCGAATCCGTTTCAAATGCGAATTTATTTCTACAAAATATTACAAAAGTCAAAGACACACACACACATACTGACACACACACACACTTACACTAACACATGTGAGTGCTTCAGCCGCATGGAAAAAGGTCATTTTTGGGGCCATAGAATTTACATAAATCCATATGGATGCCGCCTGTCCAAGTGTGTATGTGTGTGTGCTATACTTTGAGTCCATTCTCTGCTATCCTCCTCCATCTTTGGCAGCGTCTTTGGCCACGTGCCGTTGACAGAGTCGAAGAACTTCGAGAAACGAATGCTCCACATGCAACCTTACGGTATTTTTGCTTATCACACAAAGCTGATGCTGCCCCCTCAACTCCCGCCCCCTTTCTCTGAATGTGTATGTGTGTGTGTGCTTTGGATCGCCTTTCGAACCCATTGATAGCCGTAAGCAGGCGATGAGCAAACCGTACAAACCGCCCAAAAATGGAACGTTCAACCTTCAAGTTCCGGCGATTGTATTACCAGCATCTACATATGTGTAAGTGTATGTCTATATGTGTGTAAGCGTGCGGTTTTCAAACGGAAGTTGTAGGGCAGCAGTAGAAGAAGAAGAAGAACAAGTAGCAGCAGCGGCTGTTTCGGCTCTTTCCATTTGACCCCGTTGCCACTTCGTCTTCATCTTCAGCATTTTCTCTGTCTGTTCCTACTCCTTTACTCGCCTCTCTTCTCTCCTCTCTACACGTCTTCAATCTCACTCTTTACTTTATCCCTTCTGCTTCCCCCTTTCTTCGTCTTATACTGACGCATTGATATCCCTTTTAATGGATGAATTATTGCCGCACATGCGAAAGTAGTTGCTGTCCAGCCTCCTTCTCTTTCCCTCCTTTCAGCTGAACTCTGCCCTTCCCATTTGCAGTTGGAGTGACTTGAGAAGGTCTCCTTATGTTCTATCCCTTTCCACACACACACACGCTCGCAAACACACACATGGTTTGTTTTCATTTCATTTCCTTCAGATCTATGCCGAACCCATGATGCTACCAAGGGGTGGGGGCAGAGGGCAGGGCGCAGATACTACTTTGGGTCAGTTAATTAAGCGGCGTCATACCCCCCTTAAGGGTTCTACCCCTACGCATCTCTCTCAACCCATTCGCCTTCACGGATGCGCAGGAATGCGCCAAATATCCATAATAATTGAAGGATATTACATCAATAAACCGAATAGCCTTCCCCTCTTTCCGCTATCCACCCACCACCCCACTTCCTCTTCCCTTTTCCCCACACTCTTCATATTGTTGTGCGTAGTGACCACACACAGCCACTGTGTGGAGAGAGAGGGGTTGTGTTCGCTGACAGGATGAGATCTGCATTTTAATATTTCTAAGTATCCTCGCACATTCGCATATAATTCAGGCATTGACAGGCGCGCCTACACCACGAAGGGTGGTGAAGGGGGATGCTCTTGGTGGAGAGGGTGTGAGTGTCAGTCAGGCCGAAGCCATAAACTAAATTTATTGCAAATATTTCCTCAGCAATGAGCAATTTGTGCGATCGAATCCTGTGGACCTCAATCCAAAAAACACACGCAATTGTGTATCGGTATTTGTATGTTGAATGTGTGTGTGGGAAGTGCGTGTGTGTCTGTGAATTTAACATGTCGATGATATATTTGCCGCAACGATTCATGAAGCTCCCCTTCTCCCCCTCAGAATGTGAACCCAGTTGACCGGACTGAAAATGAAACATTGTGCAAATTATGTGTGCTATAATTTTCGCACATATAGTATCATCATTTTTTATTTGAAGTGAGATTCTCATAGAATGGATTTGGGATACGTATAAAGTCAGTAAGCCTACATTTAAAGAATTTCATAAGCTCAAAACACTTAATTAACTATTTTGGAAACGCTATGAAAGTCATTTAACTAGTTTTTATTACAAAAGTGCGAAAACATAAAGTGATTTCTAAAACTGTAAATGTTTCAAGAAATGTACTTAAAATTCGTGCAAAACATAATCATATTTAGCTGAATTTAAGTCTACTTACAAAGACCAAAAAAAAAAAAAAAACACTTGACAACAGACAAGGAGAAATGTGAAGAACGCAACCATGAAATACTTTAAATTTACTTAATTGTTTATCTCTTTCCCTTAATATTTCTTTGAATACATGTGCAACAGAATAAAAGCATGAACTAGATCAAGAACGAAAAGCTTTACAAGTATGCTTGCTATATGTAGGTGATCAAACTTTATTAAATCGTACCTTTTTTTAATGATTTATCTTTTTTGTACTTAAACTAACGAATGTTGAGCTGTTTCAGCATAAGTACTTCTTTACTTCAAAAAAATAAGTCAGCTCCAAGGATAAAGTAATCCATAAAGCAATATATTAACTTTAACATATTTTAACAATCGGCAAGATAACTGATGAAATTGATGATGAGCATTGAGAAATAGAAGATCCATACATTTTATTTCAAGTACAGAGCAAGATAAACTATACAAATGCCATAATACAGTTTTAACAGCTGCTTCAGTTTCAGAACAGCTGAAAACACTTCAATTTTATTACAGTTAATTCGATTATTTAATGCCATTAATGAAATAAAATCAACATTTACTTATAACAAATATCTTTGAAATTCTAACGAGTTGTCTATAGCGAAGCTCTACCGTACTTTTACATATTAATATTTATACTACCATTCAAGCGCTCTATAAAACAAGTTTCTCAGTGTACTTATTGATTTATTGTTGCCGTATTTATTTTGCTTTGCGATTTATTTGGCTGGACACTCGATACAAACGCAGGCACACACATACACACACAAACTCTCATACACACAGACACATAAAATTCTAAACAGCAGCCAAATTCACCACACACACATACACACGCATTGGCAATTTAATGTACGAAAATATCTGCAAAAGAGTTTTTAGTTGCGTTACCAGAAAATAGCACACAGATACACACACATACAACAATATATACAGTAGTCGAATAAAATTACTCATACGCTCATTCAAACACACACACACACATACAGACAGACAGGCCGACAAAATGGTTGGCCAACGACGTCTAAACAACAACAACAAGCGACAACAACCACAACAACAACAACAGTAGCAGCAAAATAACAAACATGAATTTTAACAAAATACAATTTCAATACAATTCAAACTTTCTAACTCACACACACACACACAGACACGTACACTTGTACACTCTCGGATGCGTGTGAGTGAAATAGCAATAGAGCATTTCACAGGGTGCCAACCGCAGTGGCAACATCACTTCCTCCTCCTTCCTGCCCCCACCTTTCAATCACAATCCCCATCTTCAGCCTTAAACCGAGTCCCACAAGTGAATGTGAAACTAAAACTTCCTTTACTCATTTCCTGTTGGTAAAAAGAGGGAAGGGAGGAAGGTGGTCCCCCTTTTACCAGCCCCTCTCACGCTACGCCACTGGCATTGGGCATCCACAACGGCTGCTGATACGAATAGTGGGCAAAAAGTATCTCGCCCGAGTGTCTCGCCAGTTTTCAGTTGCGTTCTAAATTCATACATTCATTACCATCGCATTTCATTCACACACACACACACACACACAGCACTCTGCACTGTCCCCTTTGGAAAGTTAAATACAATCGTTGGTTCGTAAACACAACGACGCCCAACACAACCGAACAGAACCCACTCAACGAATGGCAGAACGAATAGTTCTCGTGCTCATAAAGTAATAAATTGTACCATAAATAGTGTGGCACAAGTGTACGGGGTGTGGAAACCCTACTTCACCGAGACACCCTGCTCAGCTACCTTCTTCTTGAGTGAAGCCTTGAAGCAATTCATCTTATAGCCATTGCTCGTTTCGCTTTGCACTCGAATGAAGTGCGCGCCCAGCTGGACTCAACCTTTAGCTTAGATCTCCATTCATCCATTTATCCATCTATCCATTCATCCATTCCTTCAACTGGGATGCCTTTAGCTCACCTAGCAGCAGCTTGGCATTCGATTTCTCTCACAAGCATCAGGCACAAGGGATCAGCTTGATAAAGCTAGTAGAACTATGCTTATTTGCTTTTGTCACGCCCGCAACCGTCTCTTAAGTCCCCCAATATACACAGCCGTACGGCCGCTGTAGTTCCCCTTTATAGTCCCCCGCGCTTACTCTTCCTTTAGATAACCTCCAACTCTATGGTAACCACATACGACCACATCGTTCATCATTGCCCCATGTTTGTATGTGAGTGTGTGTGTTTGGTTGTGGGAGGCTGTGGACCTGGGATAGGACTCGGTGGGGTCCTACTGGGTGTCGGTTAGTTCGTCTAGCAATGCTCTGACTGTACTAATGAATTACGCAATCTAAAACTATGTACATTTAATTCAAATTCACAAAACTGTACGCCAAACTAACCGAGACGCACACACACAACCATACACACAACAAAAGCTACAACAACTTTTGGGCAAACTTTTTTGCTGGCAACGTCGACCGCGACTGCGACTGCGACAGCGACAGCGACGTTTAGGCCGACGATGGTGTATATTTTTGGATATAATTCAAAGCGAATACATTTCGGGGCGTGCAACCCCATCAGCAGCTGGCCGTACCACAGAGCCGTACTGGGTGTAACAGTCCAACCGTCGTCCATCCTTCGTCCTGACGTCCATCCTATGACTCTCCATGTCCATTCCATTAGCGACACCATTGGCGTCAACGTCAGCATCCATCGCACATGTCGTTGCAATTGTTCTTGCCACGGCAACACCCTATAACCATACCTCGAGCGGCCCTTTCACTCTCTCTCTCTCTCGCTCTCTCTGCGTTCCCAAAAAGGCAACAAGATGAGGAGGAAGCACAGTTATATTCCCATATAATATTCGTACACACTTTGCAAACATGTTTGTCGATGATGTATTATACAAAATGCCCATAAAAAGGCCCGCATGAGAGAGACGGCAAAGAAAAACCGACGGCGGTACCGGCTAAAAGGGGGATGTGTGTGTGTGTGTGTGGGAATGAGAGCATCCGATGGCGTAATCATCGTTTGTCTCTTTACATGTATATACATATACACATACATTGACTCATGTATGCCTGTGTGTGCCACACTAAATCGAAATGCCAAAATGCCCATTTCTATTCTGTGTTGGCCCCGCATAAGCGATACAGACATTTCGTTTTTTGGGGTAATACATCAAACTAGCCGCATCAATAGCACACATACACACACACACACTTCCCGGACACACAGATATACACACACTCACTCACTTATACATAAACATACATACGGCGTGTTAAAATAAAAGCAACAAAGACTACAAAAACAATGGCCAAGTTAATATGTGTCCCTGGGTCGCACAACAGAGAGACCCTACACACATACATACACACACACACTCATGGAGGGAAAAAGAGTAAAATGCTAGTACTTCATGCAGAACCGAATCGAATAGAACAGCAACAACATCAACAACAACAACAGTAACAGTAAGGGCCAAAAAGTTGTTGCCACCAAAAGTAAAGGAGATTATCTTGGCCAAAGACGAAGAGCCAAAATGCTTGCCAGGAACCAACATCCTTGCCGGTCTGTGTGTTTGTGTGTGTGTTTGTGTGTGTGTGTGTGTGTGTGTGTGTGTGTGTGTCTGTCTGTCTGACTGTTGTGTGTGAGTGTGTGTTGCCGACAAACTGCCAGCAAACCAAGGTCTGTCGACGGCAGAACTCTGTTCTAATGACCGCCAAGATAGAATGACATTTCGGGGCTGTCAGCTCTCATTGTTGCCCCGTTGTGTTGAATTCGGTTGCTGCGTGTGTGCAACCCACACACATACATAGAGCCCTCACATCAAGTGCATGTATGTGTCTGTTTGTGTTTGTATTTGTGCTGTGAGATGTGAAGGAAGAAAACTTTAAGTACACAACGCCCAAGGAGTCGAGTTCACAGACCCAACAACTCGAGTACAGTGGCAGAGTGAATTGAGAACTAAAAAGAGTTTTGTTTGTCCCCATTCCAGATTTGGAAATCTCTTCAAATCTAGGAACATTATTTCGTTTTTAAAGAAATTAATATCATCCATTCAAATTAAATCATTTATATTTAGTATATGGTATTTAAATGCTTAACGAGCTGGTTTATTCCTATTCAATACCTCCCAAAAAAAACAGAAAAATATTAAATCTCATTCGAGTATTTTTATTCTAAATTCCAGTTATTTTTTTAATTAAACGTAAAGAAAGTGCGAAATAAATATTTACTAGAAATAATTATAAATAATATCTTAAAATCTCATTTCAAATTTTAATTTCTCGTGAGTTAAAATCTCAATATTATTTCAACAGAATTTCTCATTATTAAATTATAAGCGTATGTACTTATTAAGACCATTTTCCAAAATTTGTATGCCGTTGAACTCCAATTTCTTATTTTATTGGAAAATTATTGCACTTTTAAAGTGCTCATTTAAACTTGAATTTTATACATCTTCAACTTAACTTTATAGTATTCTCCAGTCGCGTTTCCAATTCGATCCATAATTTAGGAAAAATTATTTTACCTGCCGAGAGAGTGATGAGAGTTTAATCGAATAAACTATAAAATTAAAATTTTGAGTACAAATTGTCTAGGTTTTTGAGCAAATTCCCTTTGACGAACTTAACTATTCAGATGTACATATACCGCGCACTATTTTCATTTAAAATTGAAAAGAATACTATTTTCAAATGCTGCAATATACCTTTAATTTTTCCAAATTTTGTTAGTTTTTAAAGCAAGTTTAAAATCAAAAATTTTTTTTAATAATTTGCATGTTTAAAATACGCTTAACATATTGGGACGTTTAATAGACAAATTAAGAAGATAATCAAAAATAATAAATTATATTTGTTCATTAATTAATTCACGAACAATCATTATTAATTAGCACTTTTCGTTTGCTTTCGCATCACTGTGCACCGGGCGTCTTATGTGAAAAAGGAAAATGCTACATTTTGGCAATAAGACGCCCAGTTTCGGGTTTTCCTCAGGTCCAGGCTTAAGACCCCGAACACGAATCTCAACCCTGACACAGTCACCAGGCAGAGCAGCTGCGGTCCAAGTACGTGAAAATTGATAGATGAGTTATGGAGAGCAAAAGCATGGGATATTTCACATGCATATGTCCTTTATTCACACACACACACACACACAGATACAACATGTCTGTCTCTGTTTCTGTGTATATGTATGTGTGTGCGTGTAGTTGCCTTTTGCAAGTGGCAATGAGTCCGAAGACGTTCAATGTCTGTCCGGCGCTACCCTTACCATCGTACCCCCTTCTACTCTCCTGAATGTGTGTATGTGTGTGTGAAGCAGAGCATTTTTCAACGCCAAGCAGAGGCGTGGGTTCGGGGGGGGGGGGGGGGGGACAAGAGGGATTGAGTTGTGGGTTGAGCATTAAAAGTTTTTGTATTTATTTTGCAGTCGGTTAACAATATTCCTTTTGCACAACCAACCCGTTTCTCTCCCTGTCGTCCTATGGCGTGGCATACGTGTAAGAGTTTTGTAATTGTATGCGTGCGTTTTGTTTGCGGACGTGGTGAATGTCTTGGACTACGACGTCTTGTACATGCACACACACACACACATACATATCGCGCACACTCACACAGCTGCAGCGCAATAGGAATAGAAATAGGAATTCGAGTACATGGCAAAAAGGATATGTGGGGGCTGAAAACTTTTATGTGTAATACATCAATTGCAAAAAGATAGCCAAATGCTGTTAAGTTTATATACTACACACACACACACACACACACACACACACACACACACTCCCTCTCTGTCTTTTTCTATCGCTCTTTCTTTCTGTCTCTTTGTAGCTTGCTTTTGGCTCTGTATTTTGTGCTTGGGAGGTTCACTTGGGGCCAACTTACTTAGAAGACAACCGTTAGGGGGCGGGGCAGAGGGGAGATGGGAGAGGGGACAGGAGTGTCCGCTGGCTGGGAAACTTCTCGAGCGTTGTGCAAGTAAAAGATACATTTATTATGTGCGAAGAGCGATGAACACAAGCGATTTATCCTTTTTAACTTTTTCCTTTGCTGTCCACCCACTATATGTGTGTGTGTGTGTGTCATCTGCATGTGTGTGTTGGGGCTGCCGTTTGTTTGTCTACGTATGTGTGAGCACGTGTGCTTTTGTTTTTGTTCTTCATCTCCAGTGTCCTCCCTCTCTTTCTCTTTGTCTCTTTCTGTCTCGGCCCACATCTCTGCCGTGACTAATTTATTACCGTAAGCAGGCATCATCTAAGCAGGCTTTAAACTATGCACGTGTATGTGTATGTAACTCTCTATCTCTCTCTCTATCTGTGAATGTGTGGCTAATTTCCTTTACTATGATTCCCCCCAAAGTATGCAACGCTTTACGGTCTATCTCAACTCACACATACTCACACCCATACGACATATGCAATTTTTCAATCGTTTGCTTCGCTTTATGACTTTTCCTTTCCTCTCGGCCAGCTGCAAACTTTTCTCTTTTCAAAGTTAAAACAACAAACAACATTATCGCCATTCGTCACACCAAAAAAAAATTCCAAAAAATGCTCTGCGCCAAATCTCCAAGTGTTCAAAACAAACCAACAAAAAGCATGGGACAAACCATAAAAAAAAGCAAGCCGAACATTGAATACTCTTTAAGATCTGATTAATATACAAATAAATTTAATTTGTCCCTATTATAAGTTGTTATTATTTTAAGATGCATACGTGAATACTTATAATTCTTTAAGTGCAGTTTCTATGTAAGCAATTGTATTTTTTTTGGTGTCACGCGAATTTTCAGCTCAAAAAATTCTTGGTACAGTGACTTCTTTAAATAAACCAAACTTTTGAGCGAGTTGCACTGTCTTTTGAATAAATATCAAATAGCATACCCATGTAAATTGATAAAAATTGCATTGAATTCTTTAAATAATTAATTTAATAATTAAAATTGGTTAATAGTTAGGCTGACTATTCTTTTTACAAACTATTGGATACTTTTTAGAATTGAGCAAGATACCAACAATAATTATGAAATTATCAATTATCAAAATATCAGAAGAACAACTTAAAAATTAATCGATTGATAACTAATAAAATTGGCAGACTCAAAGTGTAGAGTATAAAGTTCACTAATCCAAACAGTCTGTGTCTGTGTGTGTTTATGCTTCTACTGTCCAAATGTTAGGGATATGCATTCGATGTCACTTACAATTTTAGACACAACTTGAACTCTCTATCTCGCTCTCGCTTTCTCTTTCTGTCTTTAGCCACGTCGTAGTCCCGTCTTGAATTTAGTCCCGTTGTCAGTTCATATATCACTGCCGTCCTGTCGTCACACATGCTCTCCACGGCAATTTCGCTTTCAATTTCGAATGCTATCTATGAGAAGGCGAGCGACCACGCCCCTCTTCTCCCCCGCCCATGATATACAAAAGAAAAACAAGCAAACTTGTTTGCAAAGTTTAAACAACATTTTGTCTTTTTTTTTGCTCTGCCTGCCTTTTTTTGGATTTCCTTGGACCCACTGTACGTGCCCAGTGATAGTCTCTCCCCCTTCTTTCAATCTACTCCTCACCGAAAAGTTAAGGTAGTTTTTTTTTTGCTTGTGATGCGTATGTGCCTTAAGATAAACAAATACAAATACAGAGATGGATTGTGCCGAGTGTGTGTCGTCTGACATCTGGATGGACAGTGTGTGTGAGTGTGCGTATATGTGCTTGTGCAATCTAAAATGGGTTTTCGATAAATCTTGAGTTCCCCCTCTATCACCACGCCTACTTACTCTCTAAACCTCCCATCGTCTTTGCTAATTAACTCGCATCTAATGAATACGGTCAACGATTTTTACGGCTCGCGCTTATGAAAATCCAGAGGACATGGGACATGGGACATGGGACAGGGGACATGGGAGGGGTCAGTAAGGTCAGCTGACTGTGTAATCACTTTATCAATAATTCAATCAGAACTTGCTGTCGGCGCAGACAGACGCTCGTAAAAGTGCGTCGCCAATTCGTTAGCAAAAAGTTGCTAGAATACTTGAGACGCATGTATTACGTGTTTTATTGCAAATACGCCGATAAAATGGCGCATAAAAATTAATAAAATACCTCCCTTTGAACCCTTAGATTCTGTACATTTTGAGCCGTTTTTATAGTTTTATTATCTTTTAGATTTCGGGGATTACTTGGGTCCAGTTCAAAACTCAAAAGCAAACCAAATTTGCTGAAACCGCGCTCGTAAAAATCTCCCCGAAACAGAAAATCAGAAGAGAAGAAGTGTAGAAAAAGCCTGCGAACGAACCCATCATAAAAGCAACCCACAACCATTTCAACTTATTAAGTAATAAATTCCAATAAGAAACAAAGGCAACCAAATTACAATCCTCACTCCATTTTTTGTTACAGCCTACAAAAAATATGCATAATGATAATAATAATAAAAATAAAAATAATAATAATGAAAAGGGGCGGTAGGAGAGGTGATAATGATCACAAGACATCGAAAAATGACCATTAAACACACCTACGACAGAATAAACCACACCCCCTTTGGTGCAACCCTTTTTACAGAGACAAAGACAAAATACCGTTGATATGCTTACATATTGAATACCCCACTTCCTCGATCCCTCCCTTGGCTATAATATCAATGGGCCTGGCCCATTGACGCGAGTGATTTATATAGAAAAATTCATTATTTGCGCGCCAAAGTCCATTTTCCAAATGCAAAACGAGGTTAACAGGGAAGGATGGAAAAGGGGACAGAGGAATGAGGGAGTGGGGTTGAGAATAATGACCAAATGGAAAAAATGTTACTTTATCTTTAATATAGCTAATTTCTATTGCCGCTAACAGCACCGCGACATGCAAGTCAAAGACTCGAATCTGAATCAGAATCTGAATTCGAATCGAAGCAACTTTAAATAACCATTAAGTCTCACACTAGGGGGCGCCACATGCAATTGTTTTATCTGTGTAAGAGTGTGTGTGTTTCTGTGTGAATATCTTACATAAATGCGGTCGAAGGTGGCTTTTATTGGTAAGAGGGGACACCTTAAGCAAAACGGCCAACAGCGCCTTTGCATGCGGCCATAATTGATGAGTCTAGGCCACCAAGCCCAAGTCATTTAGGCCCGGTTATAAGGCTGGCAATACAAGCCCTCATCAACACTGACGTGTACATACAGTTCTTTCAATCATTAGCTTGACCAATATGCAGAGCTTTATTTATGTATATTAATGTCTATTGGACTAAATTCAAAACAAATGTTTAAAATTGAAACTGTTATTGTAAAATCGGAGAATTCTATTCAACCTATTAAGCTTTAATAGTAAACCTTGTCGAAGCTACTTTTATAGTTAATTCTTTAGTCATAAACAAAACTATATGTTCGAATGGGAATGTTTCATATGTAAACTCCATCTTTAGCTTTTTTACTTCGCCGACTGTCTAACTTAATCCTTATCTTGGCTGTCTTATAGACCTAAGCATATTATCGACTCTTGTTACCAAGAACTTTAGTTTCCGTTGGAAGTTTAACCTATGTTTTATGTTTGTTCAAAATGTTAAAGTATGTAACAGGCTGAAGGAGGCGTGGCAGACCACACAAAGTCTATATATTCTTGATCAGCATCAGAAGCCGAGTCGACATAGCCCTGTCCGTCTGTCCTTCTGTCCGTCTGTCTGTCTGTACGTATGAACGAAAGGATCTCAGAGATGATAAGACCTACGAGCACCAAATTTGGTATGAGGACTTCATATATTTGCACGCAGATCGAGTTTGTTTCAAATTTTGGATGCCACGCCCCCTACGCCCATAAATCGCTAAAAACGTTATAACTACAGCATTATTACAGCTACAGACAAACCTCAAAAAACCATAACTTTCGCAATTATCAATCTGGAGATTTGAGATTCGGTATGACTGATTGTTAAGGTCATATAACACCACCGCAAAAATTTAATCGCAATCGGACAATAAACACGGAAGATATTCGACAGCAAAATGTTAAGTTAACAGCCGAATGTTAAAATTTTAACTGTTCAAGCTGCTGCTGCAAACGAACAGCACGTGCTGTCATTCTGAACAATTTTGGTACTAATTTTAAACATGTATGCATGTGCATACATATATATACAGAATTGGACAAGATTGTTCAAAAAGTGGGGTGGTCTTTTATGCATGTAAATATATATTTTTGAATTTATATGTTTATTTAGATTGAAGTTAATGTGCAACTCATTGATGTTACGACCTTTAAAAACTTTCTGCAGAAATACAAAACTCATATATAATTAAGTAGAAAAAAATTTGAGTGGCGACATTTACTTCCACAGGGTATTTTACTGTCGGGACCTCCCGACTGAACGCTATATTTATATAAAGAATCTGTTTAATTATTTTCCTTAAATCCTTAAAATTTGGTGCAACTTCTGCAATATGTATTTGTTAGCAAGTTTACACTTACACAAACGCATAAAATCTTCTTCCTCTAAACCTTAAGTCTGGCTTACGAATTTGAACCGCAGCACATTATTTTCATTTTATTCAGACAATATTAGGATCACCTAATGCATTAGTTAAGGTTCAACAAAGTGTTCTTAACATGTATGTTGAAATTTATCACATTTCTAGCTGCAGCTTAAGAGGTCACATAGGGGGTCAAAACCTCGGACCATTGCTTAACCATCTGAGAAAGGCACAAAAATAGCTGGCAATGTGCACAACTATTTAGGAAATTGAGTTTGCATTTTATATTTCATTAATTATGCATAGAAAGAGATATAAAAGGTGGATGGAGAAGAAGTGGCTGAGAAGGGGGCCGGCATTACGCACAGACCAACGCACACTGCACAGTGTACACTGTACAGTGCAACCAAACCCCTTCAAACCTTGAATAAAATCTAAACGCAGGTAAATCTTTTGAGAGGCAACCACACAAAAATTGCAGCGTTCGGGTTTAAAATCTTACGCCTGATTTGGTCAGATGCTGAACCCGTTCACATACTCATGTATGGTGTGTGTGTGTGTGTGTGTGTGTGTGTAGTTGCACTTACACAAAAATGTGCTTGGTTGGTCAAAGGAGTTGGGACAAAGGAGCATCCTTCACAGCGCATCCTGGCCAGCTTCAATCCTTCTACACCTCCTCGAATCCTCCTCAAATCTTTTCCTATTGCTGCTTGAAACCTCCTCGAATCTTTCTCTTGAATGACCCTCTCTAGTTTTGGGTCCTCGACCAAGTTGAGCAGCTGCAGCCAATCGAGTGACTCAAAAGACACAACCAGGCGCAAGTTTGGCATGTTGCATGTTTTATGTGCAACTATTATATTATATATGCACACATATGAGTGTATATGTACATACATTCACACACACACGCACACACATATTGTATTTTATTCAATTTTATTGTATTTTTCACTTGATATATTTATGCAACGTTTTTGTTTGCCTTCTCCCTTGAGTTGTCACGCACAAAGGCCGAAGTAAATTGTTTAATTTGATTTCATTTCGTTTCATTTCGAAGCAAAGGCTCTTGCGTCATGGGCCAGGACTTGCTCAGGACCCCGAACCCCGATCCCAACCCAGAAACCGATCCAAGCACGACCCAAAACACACTCAGGGTCTACCTAAGCATGCATGTATGAGAGATAGAGACACGCCCCTGTCATTCTCTCTCTTTCTTTCTCACTATCTCTCGCTCTCTCTCTTTCTCTTTCTGTCTCGCTCTTTCTGTACAATGCAAATCTCTGGCCATCAAATGACTCAATAGACGCCCCCAAATCTGACACCGCCCTAACAAATCTCTCTACATTTAATTGCGTTTTATTTTTCAAATATTTATTATTATCGAATATTGAAACTATATCCAAATGCATCCTCAACACGTCAAATAAGAAACCTATTCTATATGTATACAAATATATTGAGCTGCACAACTCAACCGACAATGTTTCTAGGACACGCGATGTGACGCGCCCTCAGACATTCAAGATTCTAGACTTTATCCTTTATTCTACTGCCAATTGGGTTTCGTCACGTATTTGCACACTCTGTCTTTGTTTCTGTTCAAGATTCGCTTAGGAGTGCTACGATTATGTATACTGCATTAAAAATGGACTAATACCTTAATAAACGACTAGGCTGAAGACTTGCTTAGTTCTCAAACTAGTTTCCGAAATCACGGTAATAATGAGTGCGTAAGAGTTGAGTTTCACTCTTGTTTAACCTAAGCAAGTTACTTTAACAATCCGAAATATTAAACAGCAGATCAAGTAAATATTATTTTTGACTTGGTTTATTTGAACTAGAATTCCAAAACTGTTTAATAAATTTAAAGAGGACGATAGGGGGCAAAAACATTATTCAAATTCCAAAATGATCCATTTTATATATTTGGAAATAGTGTAATGAAGGCGTTTCTGAGTTTCACTGTCGCATTATAAGGAGAACATTTTTAATTTGTCAATAAAATAAATAATTTAAAAATACTATTTAAATAGTAAATGTATACAATATATTTTAATTTATGTTACCGCACTATTTGATTATAAATTCATATAATATGATATATGCTTGTTTGCCTGTTAACTCTTTAGTAATCATTTAATTATTATGAAATATTATACATATATAAATAAATAATATACATACGTATATATTGCTATATAATTTATGTTTAATGCAAGTAAAGATTTAAAACCATAAGAAAGAGAACCGAATTGGCATTTGAACTGGACACAATCGATGTGTGAGACTTTAGTAAAAGCAATTGAAACTGTTAGAACTGAATGTATCCCCATCATAAAAAATAAAATAACAAACAAATATAACAATTGGCACAGCTGAACAGTTAAGTAATACACTGAATCAATCTGGATATCATGAAAACATGAAAATCAAGAAAATGTAATTGAAATTAAAATTGGTAATGCTCTTGTGGAGAAAGATTCATTCAGTTCTGTCTGTTGTTGTTGCTGCCGTTTGAGAAAGCTATTGAAGTGGATAACACACATAGATACACACACAACACACACACACTCACACATACGTAAGCAAAATTGGACAAGACGCATAAAAGAATTTCCAAGCAGTAAAACCTTAACTTTGTCAACTGATTTCTGATTTCAAATTGACTCGGTCCAATCCCTCCCATGGAACCCGCTGCAGGCACATTCCTGAACAGCCAGCAAAGCGGCATCAAGCAGGAGATCTTAGAGGTGCCCTTCGAGGAGCAGCCACATGAAGCTCATGCTGCGGATCGTCAGCCAGCAACCTGCAAGTTGGCCAAGTTGATGCAACGACCGCAGTTGTCACAGCTTTTCGAACGACGAAGCAACAATAACAACAATAACAATAACACTAATAACAATAATAACAATAATAATAATAATAATAATAATAATAATAATAATAATAATAATAATAATAATAATACTATTGCTAATAATACTAACAAAAGTTCGCTGTACAAGAAGAATCGCTCAACGAACTCATCTCCATCGCCCTCGGCACGCTCCTGGAACGACACCGAGGATGAGCATGATTACAACCAGGATGATCGCTCCAGCTCTGCCTCATCAGCAATTTCGTTGACCATGAAGCGTTCCCGGCAGACTGGCGAGTCAACACTCTACCAGACACTGCAACAACACCAACAGCAGCAGCAGCAGCAGCAGCAGCAACAACTGCAACAGCACCAGCAACAACAGAGCGAGCATCGTCCACGTCACGAGACGCAAGCGCAACTCAACCATCAACAGCAACAACATCAACAACAGCAGCAACAATATCTGGATGAACTGCAGCAGTCTGTGTCCGTTTCACATCAGCAGCAATTGACTGCAAATCTTTTTATGGCACGCACCATTGCGTTGAGTCGTTCACGTGATTTCCCAGAGCTTTTCCAGAATACTTCAGCTGCTGCCGTGGCTGCTGCTGCTGCTGCGGCAGCCACAAGTGCCTCATCAGCAATCGCTGCACCTGGCAATGTTGCAGCGCCCGGTGGCAACAACGCCAGCAGTGGCAGCAATGCCGGCAGCAATTACATGTTGCCATGTCCGCTTTGTGAGACACCGCTGGAGCAACGGGTCTTTCGCCAACATCTTGACCGGCATTACCCACGAGATAGTCCCGTCTGCCCGGTGATTGAATGTGGTCGACGTTTTGCACATCCGAATTCGGTGCGCAATCATATGCGTATTAAGCATACCCTGCAATGGGCCAAAATGAAGGCTATGCGCTCCTCGGGCGGCCCCTTTGCCGGAGGACCCGATTTCAAATTCAAAAGCGAGGCAGCCAACTAGTTGGAATTGCCTAAATGACCACAATATGCCCGCAGATACTCGCACTAGTACCAAGTAAAGCTTTCTAGGTTGCTGCTTTCAGTCAATGGCGACAATAATTCTAAACCTTAAACTAAATCCAAAACTCGAGACACTCGCATCTATCCTAGATAGCCAAAAACGACATCGGTCGTAGTTGAGCAGCCCGATCTTCTCACTTCAATTTGAAGATAGTTTTGCTTTTGAAAACGGTTTCATTATCTAATAGTAAAACTCTATTCTAAATTTAAATATCTTAGCTATGTATTTCAAAAATTTGGTAAAGCTCTTAGCTTCGGTTTCATTATCTAATAGTAAAACTCTATTCTAAATTTAAATATCTTAGCTATGTAATTCAAAAATTTGGTAAAGCTCTTAGCTTTACCAAATATTTATTTTTATACCTTCTGAATGTTCGTTCAGTTACCAAATAATAGTAATTTTCTATAATATTCACTTCTAAAAATCAATCTCAATCCCTTCCAAAAAGATCTTTGATTTACAATGCGAGCTTTACCTTATCAATATACTTATAAGCCTACAAATGTGGACTTCGTTAAATTCGCGCAGAATTTGGAAAAATGTTGAGAATAATAATTGAATCTGAATATCTGTTAATCTGATTTGAATAAATCTTCTTTAAAGTAGATTAATATTTTCGAAGCTAGTAAAGTTGCATAAAAAAATTAAGTTTTGATTTCCTATCCTTGAATCGCATAAATGGTTAAGTGTTTGAAGATCGGGCTATCTGCTAATGAATATGAATGAAATGATGCTAGCATACAACAATTATTACGTTCCTATATTCAATATAGTATAGTATACTATATTAAATAGTACATATTGGTACTTCCACTACTGCGTATGTGCAACTTTATATGTATAACATACGAGAAACTAGGGATACGATGTAAAGAACCCAAAGAATATGATATGATTATACTACACGGTAAATATTTCAACTTATGAGGCGTAGCAGAGCTGCAAGTTAACTGTAATTTAGTGCAACTGGTTGAGCTGTAGGACATTGATTGATTGATTGATCGAAAGATTTACAGATTGGCTACTAAACTCCAGATTTGATGAATAGAAACTCAACTTAAACTAAAACTCAACTCGTAAAATCCAGTATTATACATAGGAAAAGCTAACACTACACACAATTTATAGTATGATATATATGTATATGTAAGCGTATAAAGCATAAAACCAATTATAAATGGAGGTATGTATTTGTAGATAATGAGCTGAAAACCAAGCAGAAACAATTATAATTAGTTATTATGAATAATGATAATGATACTACAAAATAGAATGTGCCTGCGTAATATATTTTTAGCCAAAAAAAAAAAAACAAAATAAAACCTAAAACAAAAACTAATCTAAAGTTGAATATACAATATAATTCACACACACACACATTCTTTCTCACACATAAACACAGACAAGGGAGAAAGTTGCAAATTTTTGTTAGAGAAAATTCAAAAGAAGTGAAGCTCAAAATTATCGATTGAATTTTAATATTTATTTTTCTTATTTTCATTGGCATATTCCAAGGCATATTAGAAAATCAGAAGAGAATACAAATGAGAGCGCGAAACATACGTAAAAAGGTTCCTATAATGTTAATCAAAAATAAAAATGAAAAATGAAAAACTAAAAATCTTAACTAAAATGCAATTGAAAAACTGAATAAGAGATAAAAGATATAGAGGCGATCCTAATGAATCGTTGCGATCGTTGCGGTATTATGAATATTCAATTCCATTTCGACACGGACAATTTTACAGTTGTGTAGCCTACATAGTATATTATTATTACTATTATTATTATGTACTCGTAACAAATTTGTGTATTATTTACGAGCATTTTAGATGGCCAATTGTTTGAGCAATACCTAAGTGTAGCTCTTAAAAATGTAACTGCAATTTATGTACGACTCGATGAGGCAAATATATTTTGGTGAATAATAAAGAGCAAACGAAGAAAAGTCGATTTCATGGATGCCCTTTTATTTTCCTGTTTCTCCAAATAGTTGATCACATTCACAATAGAGCTACAAAACAATCAAATCATTTTATATTCAAGCATTACTTATATTTCGTTTCGTTTCATGGAAACGCTTTCCAAATTCGGTTGTGTTTTATTTTCGATTCTTCCCTATATATTTCTGTATATTCCTCATTTTAAGATTCTAAAATATATTTAATGGCTCTGCTATTCTTATATTACTTAATTTTTACTATTAAATAATCATATTACTGCTGCTGGGAAATTTAAAATCCTTTGCCGAAAAGAACTTTGATTGTTTTGAAGCTTTAATAGCAGGACTAAACTATTAGAACTGATTAACTAAAAAGTGTTTTTATTTTGTATTCTTTTCTCATAGTTTCGCGTCGTTCTTTGGAAATGCGTGTGCGTGCCACAGATCCGCGACCATGCCCTAAATGTGGCAAGATCTACCGTTCGGCGCATACGCTGCGCACTCACCTGGAGGATAAGCATACAGTTTGTCCTGGTTATCGTTGCGTCTTGTGTGGAACTGTGGCCAAGTCCAGAAACTCGCTGCACTCGCATATGTCACGTCAGCATCGTGGCATTTCCACAAAGGATTTGCCCGTGTTGCCAATGCCCAGCGCCTTTGATCCGGATCTCGCATCACGGCTTCTGGCAAAGGCCGGAGTGAAGATATCGCCTGCTGAGTTGAGGGCACGAGCTTCACCCACCGGCGGCAGCGGAAGCAGCGGAGGAGCTGGCAATGGGGGCAATGGACAAAAGTTGGACTTGAGCAATGCCAGCGGTGGAGCAATGGACGATATTGAGGACTCTGACGATGATCCCGAGGATTTGACCACCGGAAATGGACTCTATGGGGTCGGCAGCAGCGCCAACGACCTCAGTCGCTATCACGAGAGCTTATTGAGCAACTTTGGACATGCAAACACCACCATTTCCCGGATGCGTAACGAAGCTGCCGCAGCTGCAGCAGCAGCCGCCATGGGACAGAAGGATCTTAGCTCTGGAGGAGGAGGAGTTCAGTTACCCAATAGCAGCAATACGGGTCAGTCCCTGCTGGACACATATCTGCAATTTATCACGGAAAATACTTTTGGTAGGTGGCATTTAATTCCCAATTCCCATTAAATGTTATTATAATCAAATTTTAAACCAAACAAGTTCACTATGCAATTTCTTTTTCATCGCATATGTTTACAATATTCATTAAATAAGAATGTTTACCAAGACGTTGGTTCATGTTGCGAACCGATTTCAAGGTTTCGATTTGAAGCCCGTTTCAATTTAATAAAAATAAATCATTTAACACTTTTTCAAAAGGTGTTCCGTCCTGGGTTGAGTACGCCAGGAATCCGGACCGAACCGGTCCTTGGAAACTTAAATGTTCTTATATTGTGGACTATAAAAATGTATTCTTTTGTTCCAGGCATGGGCATGTCACAGGAGCATGCAGCTGCCGCTGCGTTGCATGCCGCCAAAATGGCGCAACTAAATGCAATGGGACACAGTCTGGAAAAACTGCCGGCAGGTTTATTGCCAGCACAATTTGATCTAAGCAAGTTGACAGGAGGCGGTGGCTCAGCGGCTGGTTATGGCCAAGGTGGTGCTGGACTTACCATTGAACCGATACTAAAACGTGACCAACAGCAGCAGCAACAGGCCAGCAGTCTCTCGCCCCAGATAAGCTCTGTTGGTCACTTGCACCACAATCTGGTCGGCGGAGCTGGTGTTGGTGATCCGGATGAGGTTGATGTCGATGCCGATGCTGATGTCGACGCTGATGCAGAAATTAGACGCGATGGGTCGGAGCCAATGGATTTAGGATTGGGTCTGGATAATAATCAATCGGGCAGCAACAATGAGGCGGCCAATTCGGATCCCGAGGAGAATTACTCGGAGGATGAGGGTGTGCACAACACATAAGCGAGAGGCAATACACAATAACAAAAAATGTTGAGAGCAAAAGATAGAAGTTATTACGATTTAACGATATTACGATATTAAAATGTCGTATTCAGCAGAATCGTCGAACAAACAGTTGTATACCCACAAAAATGGAACATTTGTAACGAGTAGCCTTATCCTCATGTATACCAGTTTACGTGTACTATACGATACGATAGTTACGCTAGTTACGATATTTATCTAGGAATAGAAAGAAATCATAAAGATCATACCTTTTATGTGCTGCGTGTGCACAAAATTTTAGTAGAATTGTGCTTTAAAAAAAAAAACTACAAATAACAAATTTGAACTAAAAAATCATCAATACATTTAAAAATATATAAAGAGTTGATAGATTACAAATACATAACCTTTCCTATATACTCCCTATATACACATGTACCTGTTGTGTGTATACAAACAAGAAGAAAAAACAACATAGAACAAGACAAACTCGAATCATTGAAATGCAAATGAAAAGAAAGAAAAACTCATACTCCAAAATACCTAAAGCTAAACCTAAACATAAACATAGATCTAGTTATTTAAGGTTAGTGTTAAACATCTTGAAATTGAGTATACATCTCTGTAAATAGTATATAAAATGTTGTACGAGATACGCACCCGGACAGAATGATTCCTCCATTGAATACTCTTAAATCCGTCTTAAGTTTTAAATAATTATGTAATTTTATCAAATGAAACAATTCAGATGTGCCATGCCACAGATAGAGCTTACATATGACTCTGGAAACAACACAAATAACAACACGAGTATACCTATACATATATGTAAATATATATATGTATGTATATATAGCTGTATTTATAGTACTTAACCATATCTCAGGAATACACGTGGACGACATTCCCGCTGCCACAATTGAACAGCCGAATGAACCGAACTACCTCAGAAATGATTTGTGCAGCCCCTGTACTCATTATCCGTAATACCTATATATCTTCCAGTAACCGTACTTACAAACACACAACAAAATTATAGCAGATTACATACATCTGCATAGTTTTAGGGTCTCCATTGGATGGGTGCGCAATTCAACCAATTTTTACAGAATACTGCTATCGCCAAGCAATGTAAATTTAATTATTATTATTTATACACAATTATGCGATCATGTATTGTATTATACAATAAAGCGAAAGAAACTAGTTATATGCAATTTATAGGCACATACAAAAACTTTGCTTAGATATAATTCAACGGAAAATCGTTTGTACTTGAAAAATGTATTGTAATAGAATCAAATACCTCATCATACTCAGATCACATGCACACATACATACACAGATACATTTAAAAGGTTTCTCTCCACGTGTTTCATATAATCGCAATTACATTATGCCCGTATTTCCTATATTGTACATTTAGTTTGCATATGATCTGTTTATTCTAGGTTTATTGTTAGTTTCAAGATCGAAGATGAGCACAGACTCTACAAGAGTTGAACCCACTTGCCTTATTATAACATACATATGTGTTACTTTAGTAATTTTCTACCTCAATTAATTTAACTGTAATTTACTTGCCTATTATTTAAGCTCGGATTTTGATAATGTATTTCTTTCTTCACAAAGTACTTGTATCTTTTGAACAGATCTTAAATGATAATTCATCACGAGTCACCTAAAATAGCATAGATTTTATGAATATTGATGAAACAAATGCATAGAAATAAATTATACTATTGAATAAAGCATGTTATAAGTAAATACAAGTATTTGTCTCTCTTTTCTCTCTTTCGCATTGCGGCTAAGTTTCTTTTGAGACCTTACGCTATTAATTGTTTGCATTATGTATAAGCTGAATTTGCATTAATTACCGCACTCGCAGACACAGAGGCACACAAATACACACAGAAATTTAGTTAAGTCGTTAGAATAAAATGAGTTAGTTAAATTAAAGTCGTTACATAAGCAATTTAAGTAGAGATCCATGTGCTTAGAAAGTTATTAATATTTATTGATATTACAATAAAGCCGCGTTATGAAGTACAACTAGAGTATGTTTTTTACTGAAATCTTAAATAGATTTTGAATTTACTAAGCTTTGCCAGCCCTGTCAATGATCACAAACGGACTTATCGATTGCACTACAAATATTATCGTTTGTCAGCCCTGTCGTTGTCTAGAAAATCGATAGCCACAAATTCTGCTAAGAGAGATATCGATATCACTATTGAAGCGATCATCGTGCTGATTGCCTCATATAAAAGAAGAAGCATTCGCAAAGCGGCATTTGTTCGAATTAACTGTAAAAAGTAAATGGAAAAAATCCAAAAATATATGTAAATTTGTGTTACTTGTGTCGTGAATTATGTCCGCAAAAAGCTCAATTCAAGTCTGTATCAAGGTACGCCCTTGTGAACCTGAGCTGCCCAATTTGTGGCAAGTAAAGGACAAACGAACCATTCATTTAATTGACAGTCCATCCGATCCCTGTGTTTTTGGTGAGCATCCATTAATAGCAGCAACTGTAACAAAAAAAAGCATTAAAGATGGCCGTAAATATCATTTTTATTAGATTATGTCTTCGATCAGGGATCCAACAATCAGGAAGTTTTCGATGGCATGGCCAAACATATTGTGGAAGCCTGTGTAAAAGGCTTTAATGGCACAATATTTGCCTATGGGCAAACATCTTCAGGTAAGCACATATATTATTTATAGATTGTACACACGTATAAAATGTTATTTATGTTCTTGTTCCCTGCCTAGGTAAAACTTACACTATGATGGGAGATAGAGATAGTCCAGGAGTAATGGTGCTGGCGGCAAAAGAGATTTTTAATCAAATTTCCAATAACAGCGATCGCGACTTTTTACTTCGCGTTGGCTATATTGAGATTTACAACGAAAAGATCTACGATTTGCTAAACAAGAAAAATCAGGATCTTAAAATTCAAGAATGCAACGGCATGGTAAATGTTAATTCCAAGGAATGCATCATAACGAGTGAAGAGAGTTTGCTGCAGTTCCTTTGCATGGGCAATAAGGAGCGAACTGTCGGTGAGACAAACATGAATGAGCGCTCCAGTCGATCGCATGCAATATTTCGTATAGTAAGATAACTTGTATTCATTTATAATTGTATACTTATTAATTTTGGTTTACTCATAAGTGCGTGTACCAAAAATAGTTGTTCACTAGACTAAGTGAGTAAACATGATCCCTTTTAATTTTTCGTATTACTCACTCTGCTTAGCTGCTTCTTTTGCTCATTTATAACTTAATTTTTACCGAGTGCGCAAA
Source organism: Drosophila neotestacea (assembly GCA_035044365.1). NCBI lineage: Eukaryota > Metazoa > Arthropoda > Insecta > Diptera > Drosophilidae > Drosophila > Drosophila neotestacea. Next base: position 209,036 of record JAWNMD010000654.1, read on the forward strand.
TGGAAGCATTTATAAATTACTAAAGTGAAAAGATTTGATTTTTACTAAGTATGAAACAGATAAAATAAAAAAAGAATGCTAATTTGATATCTCTTTAAGAATTGAGAAGTTGAATGAGCAATGTGAGTAAACAAGTGAGCAACATGGATGAGTTGACTCACCTCGTAAAAAAAAGTATTTATATAGATTTATATTTGCTTTGTAGATTATTGAATCAAGAAAAACAGATCGAAGCGAGGAAGATGCTGTTGCCCAAAGCATATTAAATTTAGTAGATCTGGCTGGATCTGAGCGTGCCGATCAGACGGGTGCACGTGGAGCGCGGCTAAAGGAGGGAAGTCACATTAACAAAAGTCTTCTTTTTTTAAGTAACGTGATTAAAAGCTTGTCGGAAAACGAAGACAATAAGTATGTTAACTATCGGGACTCGAAGCTCACGCGCATTCTGCAGGCGTCTCTTGGAGGCAACGCATTTACCTCCATAATATGTACGATTCGACCATCAAATATGGAAGAATCACAATCGACGCTGAGTTTCGCAATAAGAGCAAAGAAAATACCTGTGAAGCCGCAATTAAATGAAATTGTATCAGATGCAACAATGATGAAGCGCCTGGAGCGTGAAATTAAAATGCTCAAAGATCGCTTGGCTGAGGAGCAGGCCAAGAATGAAAGCCAGCTTAAAGTACGAGCGTTAGAGCAGAGAATCAAAACCGAAACGCTTAATATAATTACCAGCAATACAATCACAGATCATCGCAATAAAATTCGCCGGCGCACTTGGTGTCCAGCCTCATCAAATCCCGAGATAGCTCCCAAAAATGATGCACCTCCAACAGAAAGAGATGGATCAAGTGGCCCAACTCTTAACATTAATATCTCAAAATTGCCAAAGCCAAGCTTTTTTCCGACATCTTCCCATCCAAGCCAACGGGGATTGTATCCTCCCAAAACTATAAACATAATGAAGTCTCATCAAATCGAAGAAGAACTTATTTCAGTCGTTGAACCGAATTTCGAACAGGCATTAAATCCCACTGCCAAATCCAGAATGAGACTAATAACACTAACGCCAACCGTAGCTGAAATGGGTGCTCAAGGGTAAGTTAAACAATCAAATATTTATAATTTAAAAACACATTCATCACTCATTCACTATCATTCATCAAACTGCACATATGTAGTAGGGAAATGATTGAACGTGAAGTTGTGGAGCTTGAAGCATTTACCAGAATGGAACAGCATATTAACTCAGAGTGGGAGGAACTAAACGAAAAGTTATCTGCGGCAACAGCTAAAATTGAAGAGCTGCAGGTCGAGCGACTTAATTTTGTACACCGGTGAGTTAAATGATCTACGTTGAGAATGCTCCACGTTTTTTGACCTGGTTTAAGCTAAATTACTAGTACATATGGTCAGTTCCATCAAAAATAGGAAAAATGTCTATTTTTATATCCTTGCAGAGGGTATTATAACTTTGTCACGAAGTTTGTATCGCATTGTTGGCGTGACAGACCCCATAAAGTATATAAATTCTTGATAAGGGCGATAAGCTGAGTCGAATTGCCATGTCCGTCTGTTTTTAGGCAAACTAACATACAAGCAAACAAC
>JAWNMD010000658.1:0-29578 GCA_035044365.1 Drosophila neotestacea
GTCTTAGTGTACATAGCTCAGCAATACTTTAAAATATATTTCCTATGGACCATTCTTCAGTTCATCCAAGTTCACAGCCTCTTAGAAGTATTGTTTACTTGTCCGAATGTTTTTTTTGAAGAGCTAGGAAGAAATGAAATTCTACAACAGTCGTGCATCGAAAAAAAAGAGAAGAAGCCCTATAAAAACATTAGCACCTATACTAAATCGCACTAAGGTAAGTATAAATTAAGTTAAGATTAAGAAAAAAATTGTTTCCATAAGTATTCTTAACACTGTAGAAAGCTGAAATTACATCTACACCTTACACATAGATTCCCCGACAGCAAAAAACAATATAAAGCTTAACTTGTTGTTTACAATCCTGAAGAAATTGAAGCGTTAACTTGTTGCTATAACTTATCCAGTTGGTTAGGCTAAAATATTTCATAATAAATAACTGTCTGAGCACATTACATTGGGTTAAATGGTCAGTGATTCAATCATAAAACTCGAGTCTCAAGATTCAACCTCTGTCTGGATGGACTTGTTAAGTCGTCCAATCAAAAAAACATTTGAAGATGCTTTTTTTTTTGTCCTCTGTTTTTTTATTTGCTATTTTCAGTAAATGTTGATAAAGAAAAAAGAAGTGCAGACAAAACGCACGAACGGCCAAAATGATTAAATGTCTCGAATTGTTGTGTTTAGAGGTGTGGCATGTGGTGTGTGTATGTGTGTGTGGGAGTGTGAGTGTAATACTATGTATTACACAGTGTTACAATGTTGTGGACTGAGTTGAGTGGCAGCTCGACAATCATTTGTAAAATCAGTGACATTAGTCAAGTCGCCTCATCGCTGCCAACTGACGATTGCCGTGCATCCTCTTACGCTCATTAGTAGCACATTTACCCGGTACGTGATTTAGCTGCAAATGTGCAGATACTCGGATCCGGATGCGAGGTAAAGATACACAGATATTTCTAGATGAGATACGCACTTCGAAAACCAATCCCACTGACAGTTACAGTCGATAATCTCTATAATGAACAGTCAGCCAGACAAGGTTACATTTTTTTTTTAGGAGATAGGGAAATTCTAATAATTCTAAAGCACAAGATTCGTCTTAAGGTAGCCTGACTGTACTAACTCCACTTGTGTTGAGCATGAAGCACAATAAGAACTGTTGCTTTTGTTACTCAACTAGAGTAGAACATAAAAATGTGAGAGTCTATGTGTGTGTGTGTGTGTGTGTGTGTGTGTGTGTGTGTGTGTAAGTGACACGTTGGGGAATTTTCTTTACATGGTATCCTGCTTCTGCTTTCTGTTCGTTACTACACATTTTCCCATTTTCCCATTTTGCCGCTCTTTCAGCTCCCCACATTTGCATTTCGGAGCACAATGCAATTGAAGTTCTGTTACAGTTTCTCTTTCTATTTGACTTGATGTTGTTCTTGTTATTGGATCGATTGCACACAGCACTTATGGGGATAAGTGTGTGGGTCTCACTGTTGAGTCATAAGCATATCGAACTAACGTTTTCACAAGTCCCAAAGCCAACTTTATGCATACCAAATAGTTAGATGATATCGAAAGAAATGTAAAAAGCTAAAGGGAAAGTATATGGTAATGGCTGATTAAATACTCTATACCCTTTACCTCATAGTAAATATATTATATGGTAACTAGATACGTTTTATTAGCATTCATATTCATTATCCGTATCCGTATCCGTATCATGTTTAATTTTAGGCCAAGCTAGTGTTTACATGGATTCAGACAGAAAGACAGCCGATCTATTTTATATACTTAGCATAAGCTCTTTTCTCTGATTGAATATTAAGAATTATACTTTCCCCTAAGGCGTTTCATAATAAATTTATTACTCTTATTTCTAAGATTATAGAAACAAAAAAAAATATTCCACTACTTTCACTCAATTTATTGATATTACCATTAGCCAAATTTCTTTAGCTCCTTTGCCCTTCTTTTGACATTCTCATAATTTGACTTTGCTTTTGATTTATCATTCGCAATTTCCCAACGTTATCTCTTAAATAGAACATTCTTATCACTTATCACTTTTTGATTTTCATAAATTGAAGTCTCTTAAACGAATTTTTGATGAAAATTGTGTTGATTGTTATTGTTATTTATTATGTTATGTTTGTCTGTTAAAGCAGTCTATATTTATGCTTTAAATTGATTTTTGCTAACAATACACACACACACACACACACACACACACAGATACAGTGACAAACTGATCAATGGCTGACACATTTCCGGCACATGGCTGAGTTTCCGTTTTAAGCGTTGGGTATGAAGAGAATATTAACAGAGAGAAAGTGATAGAGAATGATGGTAAAAAGCGGAACGCGCCAAGTTGATTTACGCTACACACACACACATGCACTCTCTCTCTCTCTCTCTCACTCACACACTCTCACACACAAATTCATATCGGAATCACACTTATGCCTCAATGAAAATTTTCACTCAATTACGCTTTAAGACTTAATTCACAAAATTGGAGCAAATGTCGTTAACGGAAGTGGGCCACTGGACAACAGTCAGCCAATGTTCTGACCACACACACAAAAAGGGACAGACAGATAGATAGAAAAAGATAGAGAAAGGGAAAGAGAGACAGTCATTGCCTACACACTGTGAAGAGCTGCCTCATCGTTGTCATATATATTTTATCATGGCTTCCTGAAGCGACGATGCTGTCACTCAACTTCTATTGGGCAGATGTAGTTTTTTATATTTCCTATACCTTACAACAAATCAAATTTGTACAAAAGGGTATGCTGTATTTTATGTTAGATGACAACTTTTAGCTATCAAATTTGATATACATGAAGATCCCCTCGTAACATGCTGTAATGTATGTAAAATCAGTAAAATAAGAACTTATATGTTATGCAGCTCGACTGTCACAAATGTTGAACATACTCCATAGACCTTTCATAGGGTATGCCATTCTAAAGTGTGTTAACGTTTATGTTCATGATGTGGTCGCTGGGAATGTCAACTGGCTGCGGTGGCGTCTATAAGTATTAAAAATAATTCATTCTATGAAATGACACTAAATTTAAGTTTGGAAAAGTATTTCAATAACAAGATTTAATTAGGAGATGTTCCAGGAATTGTTCAATATCAAATTAAATGTCAATTAAATGTAATTTTATTTGAAATTGCTCATTGGATTGTCAAATAGCTTCTATGTTAAAGTGACGCTTATTAAGTTAACGATATGTTAATGTAAAAATGTCAACCATTAAAATTGCAATATTTGTTTGAATTTTCTGACTTACCTAGAATTGTTCTTAAAGTTGTTAAGAGTTATGAGTTTATTTAACGTTAGCATAGATTAACAGTTGACTGTCAAGTTAATGTTATATAACAAGTTATGATCTCATAACTACTGTAAACTTGATTTAGAGAAAATGATTAAGAGGCAACTAATTTACTTATTACTTTACTTCATTTAACAAGGTTGTTATCCTAGACAATGCTTAGCTGGAATACAATCTACTTACTTATATTAGTTTGCTAGGCTCTAAGCTGGCCATCAGCTTGTAAGCCGATTATGCAGACACCGCCAAGAGCGAGGACAACAGAGAGAGGGAGAAGGAAAAGGAGAGAAGGAGAGAGAGGGAAAGTGGAGTAGTCTAGTTGCATTTATTAGTTGGTTAGTACTATGAAATGAGCTCAAGTGCCTTGTATTTATACCAATTTTGCTGCACTCTCCTCCAATCTGCTTTAATGCAACCAATATCAAGTTACTATATTATGACTAGTTAGTTGTTGGCTCCAAGCGTACTTAAAACAAAAACAAATGAGCAAACGCTTCTCTCCAACTCCTTTTTTCTCGGCCTATTTGCCAGCCTTCCCAGGTACGCATTGACAAAAAGCAGGTGGCAATCATCGAAAGGTATAAATAAAATAAAGCGACACTCACACATTCATACAGACAACCCATGAAATATATGTCAACCCTGCAGGGTTGTTCCAAAATGCATTCAAGCGTTAAAATGCTATCGATTCGCTGCTAAAAATAAATATTCACAGCCTGAAACAGGCACATACATATACATACATACATACGAGACTTTACTTATATAAGTATGTAAGCATATATGTCTCCAACTGGTTCCGAAAGTGGTTCACAAGTGGTTCAGCTGCATTGCTTCAAAATGTTGTGAATCTTTTCCAACATTTAATCTGCTTAATTTCAGTGAAATTCTTTTTAAAGTTCACGCGACATTGTTTAACATAATACTATACAACATAAAGCTATCAAAAAACCTCATCTTGTAGTTGAATGCAAATTAAATCGTCTGAAAATATGCTTCTTTTTGTCGCTGTTTTGCTATCCAAAAATCTGTCAATAGTCGTATCTAGATTTCGTTTCCACACCGCATCAACAGATGAAACGTCCAACTTAAAAGAAACCCCAAATTTGGCTCAGCTGCGACACCAAAAAAAGCAAATACAAAATATTCCCAAAATTTTCAACCGACTAAAAAAAAGGAAACGAAATAAAAAAGTTAAATCAGAAAAAATGAGAAAGAAAAATAAACCAAAAAGGGACAACGCAAAGCTTTGGTGTCAGCTTTTGGCTGGATTACCAGTTGGGAAATGGACTTTAGATGTGATAGGGTGGGAGGGGAAGGGGCTTGGCAGTTTCAATAATTAAAACTGAAATGTGACATACGACATGCAGAAAGCCAAATATAAAAAATGTAAGAGAATTTAATAAAATTCTATGCAAAGCATTTCACATTTGAAATGACAAAAAAACACTCTTAATAAATCATAAAACATACGCTAATATAAGATTCCCACCAAGGGAGGCTTAGCCAACAGATGAAAGGACTCAAAAGTTACAGAAAAATATTAAAAGAAGGAGAAGAATGTGTTTTTAGATTGAGACTAGATATTGATCTTGATCCAGTAATATTTAAGTGTACTTTTAGAGCTGATTAGATTTGTTGTTGTTACATTTAGAGTAAGTTTTAAACCAAGTTTGTAGGGTATAGGGTATCTCTCAGTCGACACAGTTTACTCATCAACTTGTTTACTCTTTCTTAACAAACACTTTTAATCGGGATTAGTTAAATGTAGTTTGTCATATTATTTATTTATGATGTTCATAATTTAGTGTGTTAATTTGAGTGCTTGTTATCACACACACACCACCACACAACCACATAACACACACACACACACAATGTACACCACACAAGCTGCCGGAAAAGAATCAACAATGTGCACGGCAAATTTAGCACGAGACATTTCATTGACAGACTATTTTCAGTTGGCAGACAAACGGGTTAAGGCATGTTGTAAACTTATATACCCTACACACACACACACACACAACACACACACACAGCCATTCTTCTTCTCCTTTTTGTGTATGTATGTGTGTGTGTGAGTGTGTGTGTGCGTGCCATGATTGCGGCTGCCGCAGTCTGTTTCATTCAGAAGATGCATTCAAGTGTGTCCTATACAATTTCCAAGCTGAATGCATGTCAGCAATTGTATAGGTGTTGCCACTCCCATTCCAGCCTCCGCGCCCGTCCCCGCTCGTGCCTTTCTGCCATTCTATGGCTTAGACAGGCAGACGTCAAGGACACTGGTTTAATAATAGCCATAACTAAAGTATGACTTTAACATTATCCTGTCGCTTGTTGTCTGTTTTGTCCTTGACGCTCAACGCGGCGTATGAGCAATCACAGCTGTGACACTTGCCCCAGTGAAATATTCAAGCTGAATAGTTTGCTGCAGCTCCAAAGATAACCAAATGTCAAGCAAATAACAAGCCATACTATATACCCCCAATCCCCTCTATTTTACCCAAAAAAAAACACAAAAAACAAAAAAGAAGAAGAAGAAAAACAACAAGAACAACAACAACCTGCACCAACCGAAATGTATCCACAGTTTGGGTTGCCACGGCATTTGGCATTGGCATGCCACATATTTAATCCTGACTGGATAGCAACAGCAACAGCAACACACAAACACACACACAACCACATCTGCAACAGTAGCAAGTAGTCGATTTCAGATACTCTATTAATTAGCAAGCATTTCTTCATAATTTACATTAATTAAGACATGCTAAGCAAATAATAATGAGAATAAATTAAGGACAAAATTAAAGCAATACCAAATGAGAGATTTATGTTTATTTAAAGACTAATATCTAAAATAATTTGTATTTTATTTATATTAATTAAATATAAATTAATTTAATGAGCTATAATTTATTTAATTGAAATATGCTAAACAAATAATAATGAGAATAAAAAGTACAAAATTAAAGCAATACCAATTGAGAGATTTATGTATGTTTAATATCTAAAATTATAACAAATAATCAAATCAACTAAAAGCCTAGCAAACTAAATATACTTTTATACTATTTACATTAATTAAATTATATTAATTTAATGAGCTTTAATTTATTAAATTGAAATACATACATATTCAACCAAATATATGGGATGTTCAAATACTAAAACATAAATAGACTAATTATTTAAAATTTATTTATAGTTTATATTTTAACAATTTTTTTTTTAAATAAGCAATTAGATATTAAAACTTTCCCGAAATAAATAATAGGAAAAAGCAAATTAAAATAATATTTAAACTATATCAAGATGCATAAATTAGTAGCCCTCTTTAAATTTACTGTCATAGCAATATATGTATGTATACACCCATATACCCAAAATACCCTGTACACATAGAGCAGCAGCTAAGTATGCAAGTGAGTAACAAGCTTTTGAATAAGAGTGTATCTCTTTTATGCTGTTGCATGCATCTGTGTGTTTGTGTGTGTGTGTGTGTGTGTGTGTGTGTGTTTGTGTATTGGCAAGTAGTTGTTGTTAACTTGGTTGCTGTTGCTGGCACTTGAAGTAATTACAAAACAAAAACAACAACAACAACAGACACGATAACAACAACTGTAAAAGGGCAACATCAAAAACCCTTCCATGTGTCAAGATAGGAAAAGATTTTTGGCTTTAACATGAAAAACTATGAAATACAATTCAGTAAAATAAATAAATACAACAGAAAGACCATAGGTTGACCTAAATATGTGACCTAGAGTATAAATACTAAATAGTTTAGTCAGATATGTGAATACAAAGCTGACGGAGGATAAACAATGACCAGTCTGAATGACAGACTGAAATAAAACATGGCCTCCTCCTTTCCATTCTACTTTTCCACTTTCCCACTTTCACTCTTTGTCTGTTGTCTGTTGTCTGTTGTCTGTTGTCTGTTGTCCTGTTCAGTTATGTCCTCTCCTCTGATGTCCTGGGTTGGCCCAAGGTTGATTTCAATCATCGCTTGGTCACAATGCGAAATATGTTGTACAAAGAAAGCCAAGAGTTCAATAATAAATGGCAAAGCTAATAGAAAACTCAATCGCATTTGCAATCAAACTGAGATTTGCAGGACGTGAGTGAGCGACGGAAACGAAAGAGTACAAAAAAATACTATTAAAAATAAAAGAAAAGAAAATTAAAACTTAGACACAATCAATTGTATTGATTTCATAAATCATTTTCTAAGCTACAAAAATAGCCTATTGCAGTTTGAGTTAATAACCAACGATTTTAATTATTTCAAATGGAAAATTTACACAGAGCTCAACAGTCGAATACATATTTAAAGCATAAATGTTTAACAAATAAACGAATAAATTAAAATGAAAATAAATATTAAGTATTAGTTAACAGATAATGAAATATAGTATACACGTTTCATTTTACCATACATATTCAATTATTGCTGAGAGTCTGTTATAACATGACTTGTTTTAAAAGCTAATTAAAAGTAATTAATTATTTTATAATTACAAAGAGTAGACTGTAATGCTGATACCCTACTTAGATTAACTATACTCTCTTTAGCTTTTTTCTGCTGACATAATTAACAAAATTGTTTAATTAGGATCAAATTGAATTTTAAATTTATGGACTTGTACAGATTTCAACAGTCTTGTGATTTAGTTAAACAGCAAAAGTTGAAGTTAATAAAATGTACAAAATTAATCAATAGATTGCCTTCCTTCCTGTTCCGACAAAGTTCTGGCAACCTTTCAATAGGGCTGAAATTCTGAGGTTATATTTTGCAATAAATTCCTCGCATGCGATGGGCATTTGTTGGTCAGAAAGCAAAAAAAAGGTTTTTTTTCAGGACCATCATCGGCTGCATATTTTTGTTCATACAGCGGAGAAAAAATAAATTCCAATAGGAAAGCAAAAATATTTGATCATTATGCAGTCGCCACCATTGAACTTCCCTCCGCCTCGAAACCCATCGACTATTGGACCATTTTGTTAGCCTCCTTTTGACTTTTGCATGTCAGGCATTAAGAAAATATTTTGATTTAATGTATTTTTAGCGCATATTTTTCGTGGTGCTTTTATAGTCAAATGTTGTTGTCATTTTGAGAGCAAAGTTTATTACAAGGGCATGTCTGAAAATAGCCACAACAACTGTCTGACTCTCATATTATGCTCTGTAATTTTTAATATGAAAACAAAATAGTTTTTCAAACACTGTTTATGTTCCAATTACATAATTTCTATTTATGCCATAGCAAATATTTGATGTACGATATTAAAATTTGAAATATAAACTACGAGTAATGTTGGTAAAAGTATGTGAGTTGATTGATTTGATTTCCATCATTGCTCAAAAGTTGATGACATTTCTCCATGTCCATTGTCATCCAGAAAATTTATGAACTGCAGTCAAAGAGAGATGAGTTATTAATTTACATAGCAGCAGAGCATTTATAGGTTTTATTTCGAGTTTTCCACATCAGATGATCACGTTTTTTTTTTTACAAATTGACAGGAAATATCTCCTCCCAACAAACTCGCGACAGTTACAACTTTAGTCAAAGCCTGGCGATTTTATGCAAATAACCGAAGCAACAACAAATGAACAACAGCTCTGTAAAATCAAAAAAACAAAAAGAAACTGTAGCACATTTTTTGGACTCTTGCTGTACGTTGATGCTCTGGCATGTGTGTGTGTGTGTGTGTGTGTGCTTTGACAGATGCTGACGAAATTGATTGAAGTTTTGCGGGACATAACTTTATTGCATATTGCAAAAAGGCAATTGCATGATGCTTTTGTGGCCCAGACAGAGGGGAAAAAAACATTCTGATTACAAGGACATGTTTCGTATTGAAATAAATAAAAGCATGTCAATTGCAACCGTCTGCATCCGTATCTGTATCTGGTTCTGTATCTGTATCTGTAGCTGTTTCTGTAGCTGCTTCTGTAGCCAACTTATCCATTTGTTAATAATTACATTTCACATCATTCAGATTGCCACATTATTGACTTTAACCGAATTTAAATGCAAAATTGCTGTTTGCCAGAAGTCGTGTGAGCTCCAAAGAACCCAAGAACTGCAATTATTTAATTAAATAACAGACAAATTCTTATATAAGACTGAAATATAACAGCTTATGTAATCAAAAGTATTTATATTCAAATAACTTGAAATTTCTGTCTTTTTCCTCGACATACAAAAATGGCAATAATTGGAAATAGTATATGCCAAAAATGCAGCATTTATAATAATCGACAGAGATAAGAAATAATAAAATATTGATGTGCATTAATATTTTAACATTTTCTTTGTAAATTGTTTATTAGTCAAATTGGGAAATAAGATTTGAAATCAAATATTAAAATCAAATAAAATTAATATACTAAGCTTGAAAAGAATGTAAATTAAAACGCTATACTCGGATACTTAATTTAATAGCTAACTATTTAAATAGTGACCAAGTAGGACAACCGATCAGTCTTTCTCTCTCACTCAGTCTGTCTCCTCAACTCCTTTCTCTTTTGCTCCACTGATATGTTAGCATGAATTAAACAGCCGCTTGTTCAAATAAAAGTTCTTCGTTGCTGTTGTCTTTATTTATTTAATTGAAAATGAACTGACAACATTCTGATTGTAAGGCAGTAAGGACTCCTTTGCCACAGGCAAAATGCATTGCAAAAGAAGCCAACTGAGCTAATTAAAAAGGCCAAAATGTAAATAAATGACAGATGACTTTCTCAGCAAGCCATCAAGAGAAACAGAAAGAGAAAGAGATGGAAATAATAAAAGAAAGAGAGGAAAATTTGGGACTGTTACAGTTGTTTTTATTAGCAGCAGTAACGCTTGTTTATTTCAGTTACAAATTATATATATTGGCAGATTTAATACGCTACAATTCAGCTTGAAAAATCACGCTGCCGCCCCTTTTAGAAAAACCCCTTTTGCCTGCCTTGAGAGCCGCGAATTTAAATGGGAAACGGAGCCAAAGCTCAAAATGCGGCATCAGTTCATGGTGGGATCTACTTGTTGTTGTTTTTGTTGTTTTTGTTGATATTGTTGTTATTGTTGTTGACTTGCCCCGAAAGGCCATATAAAAGATACACACACACACGTACATTGAGAATTACCTGTGGGTTGTCCTATGAAAGGCAAATTTTAATGCCAACATTGACAGGTAACGCCATATGCCCCCAAGCAAACACATACATATATGTGTATTTGCATGTATGTGTGTGTGTTTATGGGTGTGTGTGTGTGTGTGTATGTGTGTGCCAGGCAACGAAGCGTATAAGCCAGAACGAAAAGAAGGAGGAGAAAGAGAAGCTGCCAATATAGCCAGGCACTCAGCCATTGCATGGCTACTGGGCCAATTGAGTGTGTGTGTGTGTGTGTGTGTGTATGTGTATGTGTGTGTGAGAGAGAGTGTGAGGGAGTAAGAGTATACCCCATATTCCCCTGGTACCTTCCACCTCTCTTCCATTCACAATACTGTTCTCCATATCCCCAGAATATTTTCCATTTTTGTCTTTCTATCTACCCTGTATGCCTTGTGTGTGTGTGTGTATGTGTGTGTGTGTGTGTGTATCTCGTTATTGGCAGCTTAAGCCGCTTGTGTGTTTTACTGAGTGTATATGTGTGTGTCTGTGTGTGTGTGGCAGCAGCAAAAGAACAAAAATAAAATGAAAACAAATCGAAAAAATATTAGCGGCATATTCCCTTTGATTTTTTATGTCGCGATGTTTTCTGCCTTTGGCACAACTACACACACACACACAAACACACTCTCACACTAATACACAGTTTCCTTGTTACCTTGACGAAATACCAGTTAGCGTTACCAAGTGTGACCAGGTGCTTTAAAAGCTTTAAGGCAATCAAGACAGTCCCATAAGCTGAACAATCAAGCTCAAGGCATAGAAAAACAAGTTATTTCAAATTGAAAATTCGTTTTTTGATTTAATTCCTTGTAATTTAAATTTTAAGAGGTAAAACAAATAAATTGAGTGGCCAAAATAAAGCTAGAAAAACCCTAAGACCAATAAGGTATTAAATGTAGTTGAGTAAAGTGCTTAAAAAATGGTTTAACAATGATTTACAAGTTATAACGTAACTACACAATTCTTAAATATATTTAGCACTGGAAAATATGATTAAAAACTTCTTTAAAAAACATGTATTTTTATCAATTTATTTACAAATTTATTGGCGGAAAAACTGCTATTAAATGTCGGCTAATGTCGAGCTAAGAACTTAGACATATGAAAAGCAATAATGTGATTAAAAGATTCGTTTAAATAATAATAATAATGTTCTTGTATTTATTTATTTATGTATAAATTGAATCTCAGAAAAAGCTGAAAACAAATTCAACAGCTATAGACTTTATTCAAAGAGTCCAATTATGAATTTATTTATTTAACTATTCGTATGAAAATTGTATATAGAATAAACGAAATGTTTTCTTCTTGCAAAATAAAAGTTGAAAACATGTTGACCCAAAATAATTGCAAATAATAAAAGATGCATCAAAATTTCAAATATTTATACATACTTCACAATTTTTAAAATATTTATGTTTGAGTATTTGAAATAAATAAAACTTTGGGAATTATTTCTGATCATTTATAAAATTTGCATTATTATTTGAATAAAAAATACAGTAAGCTACAGTGGAGCAAGCTCGACAGTAGGAGACCCAGTACTTTTTGAGTGCAAACCGTTCACTATTGATTGTTCTTCAATAATGCGTACCAAACACTAGATGGCGCCACTACGAAGTTAATAAACACAGAGGTCGCTAACGTCTCCTCTTCTTCCTTTTGCCTTTAACATTGTTAGTTGAATAACTTCCGTGTTTATCATCCGATTGGAATGAAACTTTCTGGACAGGTTTGGACCATAGTGTATATTATATATGCCAATAATGAAGTCGCTAACATTAAAGGGGCTCCTTCAGCTCGACTTCGAAATTTTGTATTTCAATTTCCGGGGGCGGAAGGGGGCGTGGCAAAAATCGAAAACAAACTTGATCAATGGGAGATATATATGAACCTACATACCAAATTTGATGTCTCTAGCTGTTATAGTCTCTGAGATCTAGGTGTTCATATTTTCGAAATTTCCATCAGGCGTATACTATCCGTTTATTATCCGATCCGGATAAAACTTTCAGGACAGGATTGGACTATAAAGTTTATCATGTGTGAAAAAAATCATATCGCTAGCATTAAAGGTGCTTTCGTTATTCGACTTTGAAATTTTTGTTTCAAATTTACGGGGGGCGGAGGGGGGCGTGGCAAAATTCTGAAACAAACTTCATCAATGCGATATACAGATGAACCTTCATGCCAAATTTGGTGGCTCTAGCTCTTATAGTCTCTGAGATACAGGTGTTCAAAAAAGGGACAGACAGACGGACAGACGGACAGACGGACATGGCTATATCGACTCGGCTGTTGATGCTGATCAAGATATATATATACTTTATGGGGTCTGCCACGCCTCCTTCTGCCTGTTACGCACATTTGCACAAACGTAATAGACCCATTTGTACTTTTTTAAAGTACTGGGTCTAAAAAAACCTAAGTAACTTACAACACACATTTTTACTGTAGCATACTTTTGAGAGAGAATGTGGCAAAGTGATATTTGAAACAATTGAAAGTTGAAAGTTGTTGTTGCCCTGTGAAATGTTTGAAGAGTTCAATTACACTTCATGTTGGAGTTCTTGCCACACGCCTCCTGTTAATGGCTTCACTCACTTTGTGAGTTTTCTTTAATGCCACTTGTTGTTCTTGCTGTTGTTGTTGTTGTTGCGTAAAGTTGTTTGCATAAATAATTTCTATGGATAAGAAGGCGACACATTCATTGGAGACTGAGTATCTTGTGAGCCATGTGAACAACAATAACCAAAACACCCCATGTATCAAAATTAATGATATTTTAATGTAAAAACAATTCCAGCCACTTAAGCCGCATTCATACCCATTGTCTTGATGTCTGTATGTGTGTCTAAGTATATGTATTTGTGTGTGGGTGTGTGTGTGTGTGTGTGTGTGTGTGTGTGTATGTATGAGCGTTTCAATTTGAGAGCAAAGCCCGTTACAGAGTTGGGTTTTTAGCCCCGGAAAAATGACAAGGAGTTCACTTTCAAACCAGAACAAACTAAATAATCCCAAGCCAAAACTGTCTGAAATTGAAGCAAACCTTTTTTCAGCTTTCAATGCGAAGCGACAGTGCCTCAAAAATTAAACACACTATGCAAAAACATTTGCAACATTTGCAAGCATATTAAATTTAATATTACTGTCTTAATAGCTGTATTAATGAAAAATTGACATGATGAAAGAAGAAATAAATACATTTCCTTATTCTTTCTCTTAAAAGATGAAGATGATGATTATTGAATATTATTATTTATATTCTAAGACTTTCATATGAAATGTAAAGTGAACAGAAAAAGAATTAATTACATATTTCTTAAGCTTAATTAAGATGAAAAATGTTTCATTTCTGAAACACTTTTAGAAAACTTATAAGTAACAGGGTATTTATGGATATTTATTTCAAAAATAAGTAATATTTAATAAACTGAAAAATTCAGAAGAGTCTCGGGGAAAGCTGACTTACAGGGTATTCAGCTAGTTGACCCCTTTTCATAGCATATACTTACTTATTTAAGTCTGTAATTGTTTGTCTTCGATGTTGTTATGCGGCTTGCTTTTGTTGCGTCTGCTTCTATCTACGCTTTTTGTTATGTCAAAAAGAAAAGAAAAGAAAAGAAAAGAAAAGAAAAGAAAAGAAAAGCACCATAAGAATCAGAATCAGAAGAAAAAACAGGAACAAAAACAAAAGCTAAAGCAGAAGCAGAAGCAGAAGATGAAACCGAATTGAAGTTGCCGCTTTGTGTTGCATTATCTGAACATTGCCTTGGGCCACGACCCTTTGAAAGTCAGCAACAACCACAACAATTTCATTTTCATTTTCATTTGATTTTTGCGAGTTTTGCGAAGCAGCCTTGGAAAATTATTTATGGAAAATGCGCGCATATTGCAGAAATATCAAATAATTGTCATAGCTGTAAAATATGTGAATGCAATTGAATTATAATTAATTTACTTTTGTCAATTAAATGGAGAAAAACAAGCAATGCCAACGAAAATAGCCCTAACTGCGGTTTACAATTGGTTTTGTTATTGAAATTGAATATTGAAATAATTTCATAGGAAATTCAAGCTTATTTTATTTATACAAGAATTCATAAAATTACATTATTTGTAAATTACAACTCAGGAAATTAACAATTATCTACAGACAGACAGAGAGATGAATTACTTTGTCTATACTTGTATCTAAAAGTAGACAAGTTTAAAGCAATTTTTAATAAATATGATTAAGTATATTAATATTATGATAAATACCTTCATTTAGTAGCCAAAGACAAAGTTAAGTCAGTAATTTCACAATAATACAATATTAATTCGAATCTGTTTGTTTTAACTTTTACAACGATCAGAGCTGGAGATTGGTTCAGTAATTGGTTCAAGTTCAAATTACTTTATTTTTGGCTTAAACTTACTTATACTAAGACAGCTGGCAAAGCTTTAATACTAAGTTAATAGTTACTAAGTTGCATAATTTCCAAGTTTTCTATATTTACTACTCAATTCTTAGGGAGTTTCACAAATTAAATGTAGCTATTAAATGTTTTTGGCAACTCGTATGATATAATTAACAATTGTATAGTTAGATTGATGTGTGGAGTATACATCAAAAAGGTCTGTGGCATATTTGTGATGAGGTTTCAACAGAAATTCTTGACTTTGTCTCAGACTATGACTAAAATATCAAAGAAGACAAGTCACACAGCTCTTTGGCAAATTAATGAAATTGCAACAGATCTCAGAGCTCAGAGGTCTGTCTCTGTCTCATTCTTTCTCTTTGCCTATCTCTCTCTGTCTCTATCTCAAAGTACTAAGTTGCCCGAGGCAGGGGAACCCAACGCAACTTATCCATAAGTGTAATTAAATTTACGCATACGACCTGTTGACTTTGTAATTGTTGTTGCATGTTTTTGGCGAAACGCCTTAAAGTATGCTTTGATTTGGAGGCTGCCAAAATCAGAGTTCCCATTCAAAAAAAAAAAAAAAAAACGACTTAGCTGAGCTAAGCAGATAGGGTGAGAGGAGGGGCGGGGTGTGTGTCAATAGGTATTAACACACATCTCTGTGATGTGTGCTTCTCTTTCTCTAGAGACTTAACGCTAATTCACTTTTACGCGACTAACCAAATTAATTGCTGACATTTTGCCAATCATACATGGCTAACATACATACTACAGATACTAATACTCATCATACAGTGGAAGCACTTTCAAATGTAAAAATTGTATCTTTTAGAACTCAGAAGATATTTAAAATGTGTTTAATAATAATTAAAATGTATTAAAATTAATAGTCATGCAAATTGATTTTTAAACAGTTTCTAAACTATCTGAAGGCTTTATATTAACTAAGAGTAAATAATAAATAATCTATGACTAAGTTCAGATATACAGGAATTATTTTATAAGCACTTAATTTTTAACGATTACGATTTGAATAAAGATTATGATTAACAAAACCATCTCTAACTAATATCTTCTTACACTTTAACGAAAGTTGAAAACTAAATAATCATTAATTAATTAATTTATCTAGATTTTGATAAGAAATGAACACACTTTTTTGACGACACCATAAATATTAACATCAGTCCTATCGTTTATCACTCAATTAGATAATTTTTTAATTCTGATGACTAATGTACTAAGTTGAGACTCGTTCATTCAACTGTTCTTCGATTTAAAATTGTTTTTAGATTCTTAATTTTTGAGAAATACAGTATCATTAAATTTAGCCAAGCTTTTGTGTAGTTGATTCCACAGTGCATCAGTTGAGTGTACGTGGATGGGAATGAAAATGTGAACTTGGCTCGCATCACTCGCAATTGCCAACAAATTTGCCAGCTTTAAGTACGTGCTCTCTCTCTCGTACACCTAATACACCCACTCACACACACCTACACACACACACACCTGCACCTTTGACATGAGTAAGTGTGATTTATATATTGTGTGTAGCAAGTAACTTGCAGACATCGTGTCTGTGTTTTGGGAGGTCTCGAAACGCATGAGAAATCGACGACATCATTTGAAATGCGCATAAATTACATACAGAGAACTTGGGAAATGGCAAATGGAAATAGAAAATAGGTAAACGGACCGACGGACCGTGGACAGCATGTTGGCCATGGCTCGAATCCTGACTGTTCAAGCGTCTAATAGCTATGATTCAATTACGAGTTCCTGCGGTCTGCGGTCTTCTCTATATTGCTGTTGTTGCTATGGTTGTTGTTGTTATTGCTGTTGTTGTTGTTGATGTTGCTTGTTGCTGTTGCTTGTTGACTTGCCACCTGCGCTAATCAGGTGTAAATTAGGCACACGAAGTGTTTAGGCTGCAACACAATAGAGTTAAAGGCGAATCGAATGTCAGACCTTCAGGTTAAAGAGTTGAAAATACTTAACCTTAACTTAAGGTAAACTTACGGCCTTAAGTCTTTTTGAAATACATTATGAAATACATTTTGTAGCTCTATTAGCCATAAATATCATGTTTATCTATCCTGGATATTTGGCTCATTCTCTAATACGCCTTATTCTGTTTATGACATTAGAAGTTGAGTAACTTGTCAAAAAAGAAACGCTATTAAATTTAAAAAATAACTTTGTTCTAAAATATCAAACAGGAACATACTGGAAATGTTCTTTAAAATTAGTTTAGTTGGAATTTTGAGGGCAAGTCATGATGAAATGACATTCCGCTTGGAAATCGGTTCAGATTGTTCAAAGTTATCGTTGTCTGAACTCTTAGAAGTGAAAGCAAAACAAAAGCAAAGCAATTGCAGGGATCCCACTATTACTAGCTAGGTTAATTAGTTAACTTTAGCTGCGATGAGTCGAAATGCTGGCGTTCTTTTAGAAATTTCGATAACTTATTGATAACTTTCTAACACAAAAGTAAGAGAAAGAAGAGAGAGAGAGATGTAATTAACAAACTGTGTTCGAAAATTAGATAATTCCGAAATCTCTGACGACGGTAACCAATTCCGACTAGCAATAAAACCAGCGTTACCTCTTAATAAATGTGATAGGAGCAGACTTGTAGAAATTACTTTATTTTGACTAATTGTAATCCTGAAATCTTCGGTTTCTTCTTCGATATGTTCATCATGGTCAATGTTCAACTCGTCGTCTTCCTTTTTCAAATCGGGAATGGACATGTTATGACTCATTTTATCTGGATATACTTATTTATTGTATGCTTCTGAACAAATAATAACTCCAAATTGGAGTACTTTGATTTTGTGATTGTAGCTTGAGTTGAAATTATCAAAATTTGTAAACGAACAGTCGAACTTCAACCCAAACACATTGAGCCTCTCTTACTTTTTGTAATATGACTTTTTAATGAGTTTTCAATAAATGGCATTTGTTGTGGCATACTCACCCCTCCCATCCCTCTCATCACTCGTCTAACTCACACACACACTGGGGAAAACTGAAATAGGCAGAGCTTAAGCTTTAAGCCAGCTAAAAACTGGAAAATGGAAAATGGAAACTGGAACTGTAGCTCTGTGGCGCTTTGTTGGGTGCTAAAATTAGTTTTTTCGCTCTTATTCTTTGTATTTTGTATTTTGCATTTTGTATTTTGCATTTATTTTAATTATCAAATTTTGTTGCGGCTTGGCTTTGGCATTGGCTTTGCCTCGACGAAAATTAAGCCCAAAATGAAAATTCAATTATGACATGAGTTTACATATTTTGCGTTGTGTAACTTTGGGCTTTAGATACTCCAAGAAGAGGCTAAAGGAGATGATGAACAAGAAGATGAAGAGGCCTGGCGGGCATCTTTGTGGCCACTTTTAGAAATTTATTAACTGCGACTTAACGAAAATTCGTTTACTTTGCATTTTTCTTCTCGTCTTCTTGTCTTCACGTCTCTCGTCTTCTCTTCATCAGCCTGTTGTTGTTCCCAGTTGATTAACTCAACTTCTTCCCTTTCCATCTTTATGGTTCCCATCGAATCCACTTAAGATACGGCTTAAAAATGGTCTCCAGTTTCGTTTCAATTACGTTTAAGATATCGACTTTTCGGTGCTGAGTCATGTTAAGTAAACAATGTTTTATATAACACTGACGTATGTCGAAGGACATCTTTTACATACCACCAAGTTATAACTTATACATGGAAAACAAAAGTCAAAATGTCCTATATTTTCTCAATTTAAAGTCAAATATTTCCAAAAATATTGCCTGCATTTTTATTGTGAAAAACAACACGCAAATTCAGTCAAATATTGCATACGTATATTTTCTGAAAACACAATTCGATTTCACATTTCTAAAGATGCAGTCAGCAGTGACATATTTATTCAAATGCCTGCTTTAAGTTGCTTTGTAAACCTCACACCTCAATTCACAATGCAATTCAATGCTATGTATTTGTACAAAATTATTAATATTTCTATTTGTAACAAAATGTGATGTAAATGGAAATGATGGAAACCTCAATAATAACACCAAAGGATTCAGAGGCCAAAGCAAAATCAAAAGCCCAAACAGATCACATAGACAGGGAGAAGTTCAAAGTGTGTGCAGCTGAAGGATTTCATTAGATGTAAGGATGTAAATAACAGTTATTGCTTGAGGGATTCAATTGGACGAAAGTCTTTAATCAAAATCTATAAATAGATTCGTCGCCAGCTTATTTGCTTATTAAGTAACAACTCTGATGCCGACTGTCAGATATCTGATTAATCTAACCACACGCCAGTGCATGCAATCAACAGAGATACAAATACACAGAGAGAAAGATGGAGACTTGGAGATACATTTATATAGAGATTGTGAAGGAGAGAGAGAGAGAGAGAGGGATAGAGAGAAGACATCCTGGGGCAGGCAACTGGTAACTGGCAACTGGCAACTGGCAGACAACATCAGACAGACAAACCAAATGTTGCTGCCACACAGAATTCCCTTTGCCAGACTGTTGATGTTGATGTTGTTTGTGTTTTTGTTTCATTTCTTGCTTTGGTAACTCAACAAGCGACATAAACAAGTTAGTCGGTATTGCCACACACCCACATACACACACACACACACAATAACAGACCAACAGACTAGTGTTGTCAGCTAAGCATATTGTAGGCTAGAAATGGTATAATGGTCTTTTAATAAAAGTGTTTAATCTACTTAGATGATATTATTTCGTCACTTGCCATAATTTTAAAAAGTAGAAACAACTTAAAACAAATCGAACTGACAATTTTCTATTCAAATTTAGCCTATTTGTTAGCCAATTTATTTTCCATTTCAGCATATTCTGGCTTTTTTTTTGTTTTTTAAATATAGCCAACCTTTATGTTCGAGCTTTAGCAACACTAAAACAGAGACATAGTCAAATCAACACACAACCACACACTTTAACCACAGCAGTTTAGAGCAGAGACTGTTGGAAGTGTTCGAAACCAGATAAAGTGCTTCAGATGGTCGGCAGATGAATTGTTAGATACTCTGTAATAAGCTTGGAAGCAGAAAATAGATTGTGATAGAAAAGAAAGACAACTTTAAGATGGAGATGAATAAAGAGCAGCAAAACAAGTGCCGCAAATAGTTAACACAACGATTTATAAATACCCTGTGATAAATTGTATAGTAAACAATTATTGCCTAAATTGTCAGAAAGATAACTTAAAGAAAGAATACATTATTATTAAAGAGAACTTAGAGAGAATGAAGCTGGGTGTTAAAATTAGTTTAACCTAAAACCAAGACGTTTTCTTGAGCAAGATTGTAGAAAAGTGTATTACTTTAAGCTTCTGTAAGCTTTTTTTTTGGGAAAAAATTCAGATCTTCAGTGAATTTTTATTAAGTTATCAGTGATAAAGTCGAATATACCCGCATTTTGGACAAATTAAAGTCCTTTTTTTCCGCTTAGATATGAAAAACAATGGCAAGGCAAGTTGACATCCGCCATTTGGGCATTGACTGTGACCCCAGGAGCCAGGTTGATGCTCGTAAACTGACAGCAACAGCAACAGGCACGGAAGCAACAACAACAACAACAGCAACAACAGGAACGGGAGCAATGTTGCCTCCAGTGTGGCAAGAACATGCTGTAGATACGCAGCTGGATTTGGTTTTGGCAGTCGGTATGATGTGGCAAGTACCATAAGTGAGCAGCTTTCGAAAGCTAAAATATGAATGCCGAAACACGGCTAGACTTCTTAAGCACATCTTAAAGGGTTGCTTCTTGCTACTTGCCACAACATGTTGCATGTTGTTAGCTGACTAGAGAAATGGAAATGGAAAATGGGAATAAGAAAACGAGACTCGTCGAGAAGAACCCAAACCATACTTACTCTGACAGTAAAATTATTATGTTCAAAGTGAATATTACGTTAACCGTAACAAGGGTCGTTGAAACAGACGGACAGACAGACAGAAGGAGAGACAGAAGGACAGACAGACCGAGAAAATGTACAGATTCAAGTGTACAACATGTGGCACAGTCTCTGTCTCTGACTTGGAATCTGCCTTTGGTTTCTTTGGTTTTTTTGTTGCAAGAAATTTCCTCGTGTGCGATTGAGAATATAATTCTTTGGAAAACTTATCCCAAGGGATTGTGGAGTTTGGGGATTTTCTCCTTCGAGACCGATCTTTTTGGTAACTGAACGTAAGCTCGGGGCTATACCGAAACTTAAACATGCAAGTGTAGTGTGTTTTTAGTCGAATCAAGCTTGAATTGAATAGTAAAATAGTGTCTTAAACTTTAAAAATATAATTAAATATAGTTGTACACTTTTTGAACTACATGGTATCTCTTAGTTGAGCAATCTGCTTGTTTAACCGTAATTCCAATTAAAGCTTAACAGCAAATGAACATAACAACATTTGCATTCACATGAATAAAAATGTTTCTGACTATTCTATGAATTTTATCGTTGGTTGCACCATGAACCTCACACCTTGCCACAAACACCCCGCCCACGACCACGCCCCCGCCACCGCCTCGACGAATCCTATAGTTCAACACCACAACACCACAAAGCAGCGACATTTTGATGTGAGTTGAGCCTTGCATAATATACATACATATAACTAACAATAAGAGCAAAGCCTACAGTTCAGAGTACTCGATTGTAAGAGACCCTGTATTTATTCTGTGAGTTGAGCCTTGCATTATATACATATAACTAAAAGGAAAGCCTACAGTTCAGTGTACTCGACTGTAACAGACCCTGTATTTATTCTCTAAAAACAACAGAAATCGTTGCTGATATAAGTTTCAAATTAAAAAGTGCAAGGTATTAAGCAAATTTCTATTGTTTGATATGCATTATAAAGATAATAGTTATTCTGTAATTCATATTTTACAAAAACAAAATCAATATATTAATAATTGGACAATACATACATATATTTATCAAAATTTCGAGACAAAAATTAATCATTATTCCATCCAAAAACCTGTGATTTTTTTGAATTAACACTTTGAATCTATGTTGTTGTAGGAGCGAGAGGACTTAAACTGAATACAATATAGAGAAAACCCTTTAAACTCTTTTAGTACAGGGCCTAAAATGTGCTTGCACTGGTTGCCACAAGCTCATGCCTGCAACAAAGCCTTTAAAAAACACAAACACACACACACACGCACACACACACACACAGAGAGACAACCATAAGGTGAGCCTGTTCTTTTTGGGTTTTGTCCTTGTTTCAGGCATTTGTACATATTATGCATGCCTGTGTGTGCAAGTGTGAGCGAGTTACAATCCAGTGACCGAGGGAAGAAAGCTGTCGAAAAAGAAACGACTGAGTTGTTCGGGGTATGAATAGAGAATGCCCTCTTTATTACAAAAGTTGTGAGTTCGCAAAATGAGTTCGTCAGAGTTCGGCGATCTTCGTTCAGTTCTTCGGCTCTCCGTTTTGTTGCCTTGTCGGTGTTGTTTTTCTGTGGCCGAAGAGAGGGGCATGATAACTCCTCCCCCCCCAGTCCGAAGAGAAGGCTATAAGGGGAATAGCCGGATCGAAGAAGGGTGATTAGGCGACGTGTTGTTGGTGTATGCCACGAACTCCGACGATATTTTGATTTTAACATTTTTTTTTTTAACAAATGGGTATCTTAATGTTAAACATGAGTTTTATATTTATAAACCTTACATCTTGTTCTATCTTATATTATTATTTGTTCCTTATAAAATAACAGTTTTGGGATAATTTTTGTTTACTGGCTAATGGCCATTGACTACTTCGTTTACATAATCAAACAGTGTCTATATTGTAGCTTATCCTATTTTATAACGAATTAGTGTTATTTCTGGCTTCCCTAAGTTCGTAAGTAAGAAAACAAAAATTTGTGCCATTTCAGATTTTTTTTTTTGTTTTTTTGTTTTTTTTTTTGTTTTTTGTTTTTTTTTTGTTTTTTGTTAATGTGGGCTTAAATATATTTATTGAATAGTGCTTGTCTATCTTATGTTTCTTCCACTGTTTTCTTAACTGTTTTTCTAATTTTTTGTTTGTGTAACTTTTGACCTTTAGATGTTAGGAAAGTGACGCCTTTGTCTCTATCTACTTTGTGTAGTGAAAATCTCGGCGTTATCTTGTTTCTACGGTTTTCTTTTCTATATATTTTATCATTAGGCTCGACTTGAACTGGTGTCTCTCTGTCCTTGTTTAATTTGGCCAACCTTTTTTCTGTGGTCGCGTTTAAATGTTCCTGTACTTTTGGGTATATGTCTTTTCTAAATTCGTTTAATTTCTTAAGGTAATCGTGGTGATTGTCGAATGTTATCGTTTTGTTGAATATGTGAGTTCTTCCGTGGAAGAGCTCGAAAGGGGTATAGGAAGTGCTGGAGTGTATTGCATTGTTATATGTTGCTACTGCTTCTGCGAGTATTTGGACATGATCGCGTTCTAAGCGTGCTTCCTTTCTTTTGTTCATGATTATCCTGTATAGTTCGGTTAAGGTGGAGTGCAGTCTCTCGACAGAAGCGTTGCCCGTTGATTGTTGAAATGAAGTTGTATGAACTGTTATTTGGAATTGAGTTAAGAGGTCGTTGAATAGACTGCCCGAAAATTCCGCGCCCTGGTCGAAAACTATTTTCTTTGGTGCGCCATAGTGACTTATGAATTGTAATATGGCATCAGCGACTTTTATTGAATTCCTATTGCTAAGGGGGTAGGCTTGCGCTAGCTTGGAGAATTTATCGATAATTGTGAGGTTACAAGTATTGTTAATAAAATATATGTCTATATGAACGACTGCTAATGGTCCCTCTGGGGCGGTTGGGGTTTGCATCAATGGTTTATGGGGGTGTCTATCGTATTTTAGGGTTAGGCAGGTATCACAATTTTTTATAATTTTTGTAATAATGTCTTTTAAATGCGGAAAATAAATGTCCCTTTTTAAATGGTTATATGTTTCGTCTATCCCCCTATGATTGGTGTTAAGGTGGTACGCACGAATTTCGTTTTCCTGGTCATGAGGGTTCGTAATTTCAGTTAGCCATATATTGCAGCGGAAAATTTTGTATAAGTCATTTTCAAAAAAATAGTTATTATAGGACTCTTCTATTATTTTAAAAATATCGTCTGGTGCAAATATTGCGAATGTTTTATTCGGTTTCAGGATTGTTTGAAGGGTGTTTGTAACGGAGTCGAAAGTATGTACGGGTTCTGTGACTATGTGTCTTTCTTTATGGATAAATGGTGTTTCTACCTGTCTTGAAGTTGTTGAACCGGTACGGAATATTATTTGGCAATTGAAGTGATTTAGTGGTTGCGAAGCGATTGGTATAATTTGTGGGTCTTCGTTTATGTTCAAGTTTGGCTCAATTCTGCTGAGTGCGTCAGCAACTACGTTTTGCGACCCTTTTTTGTATATGACTTCGTAGTCGTAAGCGGCCAGTATAGTTTTCCATCGAAGTAGTTTTGGATTCTGGCCTTTCAGATTTTCTAGCCAGATTAATGGCTTATGGTCTGTTACTATTTTGAATCTACGCCCGAAGAGGTATGGTCTGAAATGACCTACAGACCAAATGATAGCCAGCATTTCTTTTTCTATCGTAGAATAGCGGATTTCCGTGTCCGATAGTGTCCTGCTAGCGAAAGATATGGGTCTGTCATTAGTGTCTGGGCCTTGTGACAACACAGAGCCTATCGCATAATTACTTGCGTCTGTGGTCAGCGTGAACGGCTTATTGAAATCAGGGTATATGAGTATGGGATCATTACAAAGAAGATCTTTCGACGTTTCGAATGCTTGTTTAAATTCATCGTCTATTATTATAGGTTTGTTCCCTTTTAACTGTCTCGTTATGGGTTTAGTTATTTTCGCAAAGTCCTTTATGAATTTTCTGTAGTACCCTAAAAGTCCTAAAAATGATTTAATTTCCCTGGCTGTCTTTGGGCAGGGGAAGTCCTTGATGGTTTGAATCTTAAGTGGGTTCGGTTTGACTCCTTCCTGGGTTACGATATGTCCCAGAAAGTCGATTTCCTTCCTTAAAAAGCTACACTTGCTTGGTTGGACTTTTAGATTTGCGTTTTGGAGTTTTGTGAAAACAGATTTAATATCTGCTATATGCTTTTGAAGTGAGGGTGAGAATACTATTATATCGTCAAGATAGACGAGACAGACGTTACCGACTAAGTCACCTAAAACGTTGTCCATAACGCGTTGGAACGTGGCAGGGGCGTTCTTGAGACCGAAGGGCATTCTCGTGAACTCATAATGCCCATTTTCGACGGTGAATGCCGTCTTGCTCGCGTCGCGTGGGTTCATTTGAATTTGGTGAAAGCCACTTGCTAAGTCTATTGTTGTGAAATACATGGTCTTTCCTATGCTGTCTAGTATATCTGCAATGTTCGGGATAGGATATCTATCGGAGATAGTCTTCTCATTTAATTTCCGAAAATCGATTACTAAGCGCCACTTTTTTTCGCCTATGATGTCACTTTTCTTTGGTACGACCCAGACGGGTGCACTCCAGGGGGAATGGCTGTTTTTTATGATGTTTTGTTCGAGCATTTTTGAAATTTGCTTTCGAACTTCGTCTTTATGTACAAATGGGTAACGGTAAGATTTTGTGTGAATCGGTATATTATCTGTTGTTGGTATAGAGTGTTTCACGACGTTAGAGAACGTTAGTTGGTTGTTTTCGTTGTGGAAAAGTCTTTTAAATGACTTGCATAGTTTGAGTATGTGTTGTTTTTCCTCGCTGTTGAGGTGTTCCGTCTGAATGTTTAATTGTTGGTCGTCCGGTCGTTCTGTATCTGTTGCCGCGAACATGCAGTTTAAGTATTGGTGGGTTTGTGGGGAGAACTCTTCTGCCTGCAACGGTTCCTCGAGGTAAAGTGTTTGGATTTGGTCTGAGTTATTGCAGACTTCGAAATAAGCGGATCCTGCGTTTGCGGTGTATAAACCGCCTGTTATGGATATTTGATTATCCAAATTTGTGGTTTCATATATAAAATCTCCCTGCATGAAATTTACTGGAAGCGGAAGTAGCATTTTGGTATTTTGTGGCAGGTTATGTAATGTGTCTACAGGGTTTGCCCTTGTGAGGATTGGGATGGCGGTTTCTGGTGTTTCTAGTATGGATTCGGCAAAGTTTATTTTTGCATTTAGGTTAGATAGGATATCCATGCCTAGGAGACCATTGAAGTGGGGGTGGAAATTGAATAATAAGAACTTAAAATTGGGCATTGTTTTGAATTGTTTGAAATTTATTTTATCTGTATATTCACGGATTTTGAATGTACTGAGAACAGTTTGGATATTGATATCTGAGGTTAGTTTTTTGATGTGATCTTCATTAATAAGTGCTGGATTTATGAAAGAGTAAGTAGATCCAGTGTCTATTAAGAATTTGAGAGGGTTTGACAGCATGGAGTTTGGTGATAAGAAAACAAATGGCAAGGAAGATCCGTGAGTCTTCTTGCTTATGTAGCCGACTGGCTTCCCGAGGCTTCTGGTAGAAAATTTACAACATCGTTAATGTTACATAGGGGAGCACTTGGATTATGGTTGTTCGTGTTTTGGTGACTTAGGGTCTGATCTGGTTGGTTGTTATTGTGGAAGGGGTTCCTGCCCAGAGTTTCTCTATCTTGTCGACCATTATTATCGTTACGGGAATTATGTTGACGTGTGAACCGTCTATTGTTATTGTTGTTAGAATTTTGTTGTCTCTGTATAAAACGGCTATTATTGTCATTGTTGGTGTTATCGTATCGTGGTACATGACGAGCGTTGTTGCCATTATTATAGTTCTGTTGTTGTGGTATGTTGCGACTGTTGTCACTATTAGTTGGTTGTCCTTTCGCGTATGGGCTGTCACGTCGTCGGTTTTCTTGGTATTTGTTCAAGCTTCTAGAGAAGTTTAGTTCAATCTGTCCGTACTCGTATGCTTTCTCGATTGTCTCTGGTCTTTGATTCCTAATGGCTGACTTAAGTGGGTCCTTTAATCCAACTAAGAATGTATTTAGGCAGAATCTGTCGTATTGGTCACGTTTGGCCGCGAGAGAGTGTCCACTAGGGTCTGCTTCTCTGGCGAGTGACATTAATTCGCTTCTTATTTTTGCGGCTGAGTAGTACAATTTTCCCATACTAAGTCCGTCCGGAAGATTGTGTAGCTCCCTAACAAGCATTTCTTCTGTTTTCTTGCTAGAGTATAGTCGCTTGAGGTTTGTTTTGATGTCATCCCAACTAAGGAGTACATCGCAGACATTCAGCGCTTCGTCTGCCCTGCCCTTAATTTTGTCACGGATAGTTCCAAGTAAGTACTGTCCGCATGTTGCTTGGTCCACTGATGAGGGTAACAAAAGGAGCTGATCTACTCTGTCTATAAATCTATTAAGATTGTCAGGTGGGCCTTCGTAGGTTGGTAGTTGATGTACAAGGGTTAGTAGTTGTTGTAGATTCAAGTTTGTTGTTATTGATGAATTGCTAACGGTGGGACTTAGTGGCCCTGATGAGTTACCGGAATCCATAGCGTCGGTGGGATTATTGTTTTGGGATTGAACCGGCTGGTCTTCCTCTTTTGTTCCTGTCGCTTCCCTTATCTTAGGTAAACTAAATCCGCTCCTTAGCCCTAATCTGCCCCTAACTGTATTACTAGTGTTGACTTTTTTTCTTAACATTTACGTGGGGTATGGTAATGCTATGTGTATATAAAATAGTAAAAATGTGAGCTATTAATGGATATATTAATAATATGCATGTGTTTTTCTATAGGGAAAATTTTGGGTGTTTGTTTGATTTGTTTTGATTTCGCTTGTATATAAATGTAGTAATATATTGCGTTATATTTTGTGATACTATGTATATGTATCTATGTTTGAATGTGTATTTTAATATGTGTGTATTCTTTCCGAATTAAAAGAAAACCTGTATGTGTGTGTCCGTTACGCGGTTTCCTCTTTTCCTTGTTTCCCGGTGTTTAGTGTTAGTTGCATGTCATTCGTGAAGTGCAGCTGTGCTTTCTTCCACCTTTGTAGTATTTGTTTGTTTTCGACTTTAGCTGTAATGCATGAATTAAATAAGTATTCAATAGAGCGTATTTTAGAGGTTAGTGAAGATGTGACAACAATAGACGTCATGTTGTTAGTGGATTGTTTTGTTCTTTTTCTTTAATTAATTTTATTGCTTTTTTTTTTTTGAAATGATTCTATTCTCGTATTGCGTGGTGTGCAAAAGAATTCAACAGAATTCAAGAGTGTACAAGCGAACGCGGCGTCAAGCATGCGCCGCCACTCTGGCGTGACATCAGCTCTTGGCGGCAGCCAATGTGCAGTTATGCGCCGACGTCGCAAGGGTTTTACAAGCGGCGCATACATACATGCTTACTTGATTTTGCCGCAGGAAACTGTATCACTGTGTACAAATATAAATTTTTTTTATATTGATTTTCTTTTCTTTGTTATGAATAATAATTGTCCAGATTTTATTTATTTATTAATTTCAAATAAATTTGCGTTCATGTAAATTGATAAATGAAAACGATCCCGGTGCCTTAACAGCGATTGTTGTACACATATTCGGTCGTTAATCACACAACTCACATTTATTTCATAAACCACTGTGCGGGAGATCCCGTTGCCTTGGCGGCGACTGCTGTACACATTCACACGTTCACCGAAGTCTAATATTTGACTGATGTAGCTCTTTATTACTTCTTGCGCAGAGAGTTCTAGTCACGACGAAGTCTACTATTCGACTGATCTAGCTCTTTACCATTTCTTTCCTTTTTTTTTTTTTTGCGTAGCAATCCGCACTCAGCGACAGCGGCGCCAGTCTGTCGCTGCGGCGAAACGGTTGTTCTCAGAACTACCGAACTACAACAACCATTCGCAATGCAAATATAGGCTGATGCAACATTACCATAGTGATGAAATTACTATTCTGATGAAATAGCCGAAATACGCACACCAAGTGCTCTCCGACACACGCAAACGGTCACCACACACAGCAGTTTGATATGTCAAAAAAAAAATTGTTTATTAATGTACCATTTTTAATTGGTATCTTTTTATGAGTTAGGGTGTATGGATGATCCCGGTGCCTTATCAGCGATTGATGTACACTTATACGGTCATCACACACAGCAACTTGTTGGTATAATTTTTGTAAATTGTCCCGCACAAGCGATCCCGGTGTCTTATCAGCGGTTGATGTACACATATACGGTCGCCTGTGAAGCAATTTAAATTTGATTTTGTTTGTTTCTTTTGTTTTATTTGCACTTGCACGTCATTGTTATAGTAACTTTTTATTTAATTTATTATTTCACCACACACTACTAAAATCCCCACAACCACGGCTGTCACATGTTCACCACCTCTTTAGAATTAGGACGACGAGCGTAGTGGGCATTGTTAATCCCTTGTCCGTAGTCCGGCTGCGCCAGTTACAATCCAGTGACCGAGGGAAGAAAGCTGTCGAAAAAGAAACGACTGAGTTGTTCGGGGTATGAATAGAGAATGCTCTCTTTATTACAAAAGTTGTGAGTTCGCAAAATGAGTTCGTCAGAGTTCGGCGATCTTCGTTCAGTTCTTCGGCTCTCCGTTTTGTTGCCTTGTCGGTGTTGTTTTTCTGTGGCCGAAGAGAGGGGCATGATAAC